>LPNX010112960.1:392441-408439 GCA_001517045.1 Pseudotsuga menziesii
TTCCCTTCCTTTGGTCGACGTATAATGAGGTGTTGACCAGTGTACATGTCATTGCCTAGTCGACTCCATATACTAAAGTCACCAGCTCATAGTTGGAGGTATTCTTCGACAATAGTCTGTATTCGAGTACGCAGATTCAATGGAGAGAAGGTTGTTCCTTCATTGGGAGCTCTTAATTGGAGAGCTTCTGGCTGCTCTATCCATAATTATTCCTCCGTAGGGGACGTTTCTTGTTCCACGCCTTCCTCATGTCGGTCGTGACCCGACTCAGGTGGATTCTCTTCCTGGTCATTCTCCCTAGGGTTCCTTCCTCTGTGCAACTCTAAGGCTCTTTCTCGTCTTGCTTCCCTTCTCTGGTGTCTCTCTTCCCTTTCTATTTTCTGAATGTCCGACATACCTTCGTATGATACTATTCTCTTGAGTTCCCTTTTAGTCGACTTCTCATTACTAGTGACTGGTATCTGTTTTTAGTTGACTAGGATCCACTATACTCTATCTCAACATATGACCAGCTACCCCTCCCATATCCTACCCGACGCTTTTTAGAAATCTCGGATAGTTTGGTCTATTTTCTTAGGAAGTAGTCCCACTCCCTTTATGCAATGAATTTTTCCCACTTCCTCTGCTTCTCTGCCGAGTTAGAGTTTGATGGTAGTTCATGAAGTGATGGACGAGGTTCGACAATATGCCGTGCTCCTTTCTCGATCAAGAATTTGAACAGCAAGGTCGATAGGGAACACAGAAATTGTTTGTGAGATCTGTGTAAAATTTCTCCTTGACTGTTTCCACCGAAGTTCTGTCTTCAACTGCTTGCTCCTCATAGAAGTCATCGGCGATTTTCTCAAACCACTCCGACAAGTTTGTTCTACCTCCACAGATCAGTTTTTCCAGCAACTATTGTTCTTTAATCCTGTCCGGCTTTCTCATCTAGGAATTTCTTGAAAAGTTGGGGCACTGATTCGACAAAATTTTCATGCGTCTCTGTGAAACTTTCTTTTGCTTGTGCGATTGTTAATCTATTTCTTCGCGCATAATTCTGCAAATAGTTTGCAACATTACATTCCCACCAGTCCTTAATCTCCTGCTCTGGTATTATCTATTTGCATACATTCCAGTCGTGTACTACCAACAATAGAACCAATGTTGTAATCTCATAGATCACATAAGGTTACCCATAATACACACTAAAACATATATAACCATAAAATAGAGACAAGAGATAAGAACAGATAGGTGAATAACAGATTATATTATACAAATGAGTCCATACAACACAGAGAACTAAACTGAGTTCTCATCTAGCTCAACAGCCTAATATATATGATTACAGAATGGTTACAAAATAACTACCTATCGGTTCAGTGAACCGACACGACCTTAGGTGGCCGCCCTATTCTCTTAGTTTAGTCGGCCGACCGACTTAGTCGGTTGATCGACTTAGTCGGTTGATCGACTAAGTTAGCCCATCAACTTAGTCTGCTGATTGACTAAGTCAGATCTTGTTCAATTTGAATTATCGACTTGCTCCTTCTACCCTAGCTCCGCGTCTTCTGACTCTGATGATGATTTAGGGAACTAGAAGAACCTCTTGCATGAAGTGTCGCTACAAAAGTGGAGCTTGATTACACAGTCATTGTATAGCATCGTGACTGAGACCATTGAGTTTCCAACTTATGAAGGACTGCCTGCGTTATTTGAGTTTCTTGTTGAATTCGAAGATAAGGTTTCAGAACTACAATGGTTGCTGGCATTAAAGGAAGAATTGAAGGTTACCCCAGCATGCTGGTGGGTGACCCATAAGAAGTTTATCACTAGATGGTCATAGTGTCGAAGATTGATAATTGTTCATTTTGGAGATGTAGAAGTGTACCATGTTGGAAGGTACGACGGGAGGAATAGTCTAGGTGATCATCTAATTGAGTGCCAGATCTTGTGGGCATAGCGATCAAAGGATGAGTGGGTCCATGCCTTTTTCCACACATTGGATGAATTGCTACAATCTTGGTATGTATCAGCTGAGTTGCGTAGATAGATCACCACTTAGGAGTGTTGATGTAATTGTAACTTCAGAATGTATTCACTTGTATTTCTTATGTATTATACCCCGATGTTTAATCTGGGATGTGTCTGTAATGTAATTGAGTCATGTCATGCCCTGATGTTCTGATCGAGAGTTTCTATAATGTAAACAAGTCATGTCAAGTCATTGTGGGTAACCCTCCTATTGATCAAGGGTTAAAGTCCTAGCAGTTGTGGGGCCCCAGGGTTATTAGACTATCCTAGAGAAGTCAACCCTAGGTGAGTCATTGTAAGTTGGGGCAATAGTCTCCACCATTGTGTTAAGGATAACCCTCCTTGTTGGTCGGAGGAGGCAAAGTCCCCATCAGTTGTGGGGCACTAGGGTTATTAGACACTCCTAGAGATGTCGGCTCTAGTAAGTAATTATTAAGTGAGGCCGACATGTTGGAGTGGGCTTCAAGTGAATGGAAGAATATAAATAGAGAGTGATCCTCTCTATTTATCACACACACACTCACTCATTGGGGCGCATGAGTGAGATAGAAGTTGCTGGGACAAGAGAGAGACTACTGTTGTTGAGAGATCATCTTTATGTTTTTGGGTTTTACTTTTGGTGTTGATTCTATCTCTGAGGAAGTTGCGGGGTTTTCTCCTTTATGGTTTCCCCAAGGAAAATTCTTTGTGTCTCTTGTCTCTTGTGTTTATTTATGTGCGTGTTATTCTCCCAGTTAAAGATCCTAAGATCATAATGCTAGCTTGAATGATAAAAATCTAACATGGTATCAGAGCTAACCTGAGAAGAAGACATTGTGCAGCTACAGAAGCTAGGTATTCTTACTTTTTGGGTCTCTCTCCACAATCCATCAGCAAAAGCATGCTAGGCTAACTCTCCATTGAAGGGCGCATCTTTTTGTCGAAGCAAAATTTGATTTCGAGCATTTTTGAGTGAGCCAGGCATAGGATTTCTCTCCTCATCAAAATCTAAGTTTAGAGACATGGGTCAATATTTTTGGTTGGGTATAAGTCTGGGAAAGTCAAACCCTAGTTTGACCTTGAGCTCGAAAAACCCTAAAATACTAAAATTGATAAGTTTTGGTAGATTCTCTATATCTCGGGATTGGAGACAAATTAGGAGCTGAAACTTTCATAGAACAAAGATAAAATCCAGATTTACACTGTGAATTCAGCCTCAGATTCACTATATTCTAGGAGATATGATCCCTCCAAGTTAGGGTTCCATCCTCTTCCAGGATTCATCCCTAAACAGGACACCTGGGGAAAATTGCTATATCTTGGGATACAAAGGTATAAATGAAATTTATGAAGATGTTACAGAAAAGGAATGGACTGTACTTTCTTTGGTCCAAGGTTTCGACCCAGAAAATCAAACAGTGACACGTGGTCGTCCGTACAACTTCACTGTTCTGAACAGTCCTGAAACAGGTTACCTTAGGAAAATGATCATAAGTCCCAGTTGGTGAAACCAATTCTGATTAAACCTATGGTGTTTGAACAGGGACAGGTGAGGCTACCTCATTACAAATTTTCAAACACATAGGAGAAGTAATCTTGGAGATATCATAGAAACAATATCAAGAATGTTTGCAGAAGAAATTGGTAAACTAGGGCTTCCTGTTTCGGGATATTCCCTCCACTATTTTCAGAAAAGGAGTACATTGGACAGCTCAACTTGAAGAGATCTATCTTTATATCTAATAATATCTAAAATATTCCAAGTTTTTAAAATTAGGGTTTCTCTGACATACCCTAGATCAGCCAGCTTTGGAACCAAGACGGACACGCCAAATCGGTAAGATCTAATCTTTTGCTATTTTCATTTGAGGTTCTCATTTCAAAGTGATCTATCACATCAACTTGATGATAATCTTGGTGAAGTTGACAACTTCCAAGCATGGAAGTATATGATCTCTCTGAAGAAAATGAATTGGACACCTACATGAGTAGAGAGGTTCTAGTTCCAGAGGGAGATGAGGCTCAAAGCCTTACACAAGAAGAACTTGGTCAAGGCCAAGAAGATCATTGTTGGTTCAATCACAGATCAACTTTTACCACAAGTGTCTACCCTAAAGACACCAAAGATGTTTGAATATTCCTTGACCAAGCTATTTGAAGGGAAGAACATAAATCAAAATATGACCTTAAGAAACCAGTTGAAGAATGTGAAGATCCAGAATGCAGAGACCATACAGTCATACTTTACAAGGTCTCTCAAATCAAAGAACAACTTGAAGTGGTAGAAGAAGAAGTGGAGAATGCAGAAGTTGTGATAACCACCTTGAATGGACTCCCAGGATCATGGGATTCATTCATTAGAGGAATGTGTGCCAGAAGGAAGTGATTAATTTTAGTAGACTCTAGGAAGAAGAAGAGGCTCGACTCATAATAAGAGAAGAGAAGATGGGAGCAATTGAAGATAAAGCTCTCACCATCCCAAGAAGATCCCTTAAGAGATGAGGAATACGAAGGACTCAACTCTTGAAGAAACTCTTATCCATATTAGAATTTGGATAAGAAATGATGCTATTATGAATGAAGAAGATGATAAAGCTGAAGGCTCAAGAAGGAGTCTACCCATGAAACAAATAAAGATAAGTATTCAATTGTCATTTCATGATATTGTTTTATTATGCATTTAATGTATTATGCATGATAGAATGTTTGCATTAATGACAGTATACTACTAATATACATGTGATGAGTAAGTAGCTCATGGTGCTATACAACTCTCCATTGCTACTTATCTAGAATGAAACCTCTTTGCTGACATATTGGATTAGTGCACAATCTCAATGTTGTCCTAGTAGAGATGGAAGGCATCTAGAAAGTTTCTGTGAGATATGGATGAATGTTGTATTGGCTAAAATAGTTGCATGATCATATATTTATGCACAATAATTTTCCATTATGAATATGTCTTATGAAATGTTTCTAACCATACAACTAATGCATTTGATTTGTAGGAAAGATCGCATACATAATCACCTACAAGAAAAGAAGGATGAGACTTGTTCCTAAGAAGAAGTGACAACAGTTCAAGATGAAGAATAATATGACAAATGCAGTGACATCATTGATGCAGAACCTTCAAGCTATGAAGAAGTAACCAAGAAGAAAGGGAATACCAGTTCAAGAAAAATGATGTCTAGGATGTAGTATCGATACATGAAGGGAAGTTCATAGTTCCATCATGCAGTAGAAGGAAACATCATGGGATACAAGGAAAGATTCGTAGCACGAGGCTTCTCATGAAAAGAAGGCATAAACTACGAAGAGACATTTGCAGCCACTGGAAGTGAAGTCACAGGATAGGCAGAATCATGTGTGCAAATGAAAGAATTCCTTGTACAAGCTCAGAAGACACCCATGGGATAACACATACATGAGGAGCTTGATGAAGATCTGAACCTTTGCTACAAGGTTGATAAAGGATGACAAGCTCACAGATGGGTGTGAGAAGAACGCTTTCAAAGATAGAGGATCTTGGTATCCAGTGACCCTAGATGGATACATATAATATTAGTAGCAGAGGAAGCTACTTGTCAATCCAGTACAGAACGTTTCAGTGCATAGAGTACAGAATACAGATGGAGTATGATGCTTTAGAGGGAGTGACTGCAGAAGATCCTGAGGTTCGACATGGTACGACAGGATGGATAGATTACTGATGACTCTAGGATTTACTAAGAGTAAAGAGGATTCCAACCTTTGCTTCAAGGTTGAAGGTGGAGGACCAATGATGCTCCTGTTATGTGTCGATGCACTATTTTCTAGGCATGGAGGTGTGGTAGAATGCAGATGGAATCTTCCTTGGACAAGGGAAGTATGCAGTAGAGATCTTGAAGAGGTTCGGGATGATGGATTGCAAGGCCATGACCACACTTATGGCATCGAATCTCAAGCTATTGGGTGATGCTTCATCAGAGGCGATTGATGCTATGGTGTATCATTAGATGATTGGGTCCCTGATATACCTAACGGGCACGAGACCAGATATTTGCTTTGCTGTGAACACCTTGAGCCAATTATTGACAAATCTGAGACATGTTCACTTGATTGCTACAAAGCATATTCTAAGGTACCTGAGGGGTACAGTTGATTATGGGCTCAAGTATGAGGTGAATCAAAAGATTAACCTGGAAGGTTATGTTGATTCATATTGGGTAGGTGGTGCCATCAATAGGAAGAGCACTTCATGGTGTTTCTTCAGTATGGGATCATGTGTGATCTCTTGGTTTAGTAGGAAGTAGTCCTGTGTGGCACTATGTACAACTGAAGCAGAGTATGTCACAGATTGTTCAGCTAGTTGTGAGGGAGTATGGCTAAGGAAGATACTCTCTAATTTATTTGATCTCTAGTTGGATGCTACTTGTATATATTGCGACAACCAGAGTTGTGTGAAGTTGTTAGAGAACCCGGTGTTCCATGACAAGTTGAAGAATATCGAGATCAAATATCACTATATTAGGGATATGGTGTAGAGAGGAGCAATGAAGCTCCAGTATGTTGTGACAGACGAATAGATAGCTGATGTGTTGACAAATCCATTAGACAGAGTGAAGTTTGAATACTTCAGGGAGAAGCTTGGTGTTCTCAAGATCGAGGTTCCCTCCAAAGGGAAGTGATGAGTCTGTGAGCCATTTTGACATGGTAAGAGGATTGGTTCCTTCCATGGTTAGATGTAAGGGCTGAGCCATTCTGTCATGGTGAGAGGATTGGTTCCTTCCATGTCAGATGTGAGTACTGAGCCCTTCTGATGTGACTGTAGGATTGGTTCCTACATGATCAGATATAAGGGCTATTGACATTCTCTGAATGGAGGTACCTAGTCAGTTACTAGGAAAACTCAGTCTAGGACTGAGGGCCATTCTGATATGACTATGGGATGTGTTCTCACATGATCAGATATGAGTACATGGCCATTCTGATGTGATTGAGGGATGTGTTCCCACTTGATCAGATATAAGGGCTGTTGCCATTCTTTGAATGGAGGCACCTGGTCAGTTACCAAGAATCCTCAGTCTAGGATTGAGAGCCATTCTTATGTGACTGTGGGATTGGTTCCCACATGATCAGATGTAAGTGTAGAGCCTTTCCATAGATGATAGTAGGTGTGTCCTATCATGCTGGTGGATGTGAGTGTTGTCCTTTCCATAGATGATAGTAGGTGTGTCCTATCATGCTGGTGGATGTGAGTGTTGTGATTTTTCATAGATGGTAGTAGGTGTGTCCTACCATGCTGGTAATAGTAAGTGATGTTCCTTTCCAAATATGGTAGTAGGTGTGTCCTACCATGCTGGTGGATGTGAGTGTTGTGCCTTTCCACATATGATAGTAGTTGTGTCCTATCATGCTGGTGGTTGTAAGTGCTGATCCTTTTCACAGATGATAGTAGGTGTGTCCTATCATGCTGGTGAATGTGAGTGCTATGCCTTTTCATAGATGATAGTAGGTGTGTCCTATCATGCTAGTGAATGTGAGTGCTATGCCTTTTCACAGATGATAGTAGGTGTGTCCTATCATGCTAGTGAATGGAAGTGTTGGGCCTTTTTGATAGGGTTGTGGGATGTGTTCCCACATGGTCAGATGTGAGTGTTGGGCATGCCTTTCTGACATCGCGTTGGATGTGTTCCTCTCATGGTTAGATGTAAGTGCTGGGTGGGCCATTCTGGCTTAGGGTTAGATATAAGTGCTGAAGAAGACCTACATGGAGGATAGGCCTACAACCAGCATGAGAAAGGGATGGCTCTGTAGAAATTTCTGTGATGAGAAGAATCATGAGATAGTACTCGTGATGATCCAATGATGATGATCTGGTAGTGATGATCTAGATCCAGTGATGATGTCCTAGTGATGATCTAGATCCAGTGATGATGTCCTAGTGATGATTCGGATCGAGTGATGATCCATATCCGATGATGAAGATGACTTGAATATGAAGATAACTTGAAAATGAAGATGAATTGAAGATGAAGATGACTTGAAGATGACGAGGACTTGATGATGATCCAGATGATATAGAGAAGAAGACTTGTGATGATAAAATTGTGTTGAGAGAATACCTTCCTAGTTAAGAAGGAGTGTTGATGTAATTGTAACTTCAGAATGTATTCACTTGTATTTCTTATGTATTGTACCCCGATAAACAATTTATAGCAGTATCATGAATTCTGGGTGCTTTTTTCCACAAAAGGGGGGTAAACAAACCTAAATAAAACAAATATCATTTAATTTCAGACCCTATAAACCAAGTTGGATTTTGCTTTAGGTGATTCTCGGCAGTCTCTTGAAGGAGATCAATAGAAAATAACAGTCTTTGGTGGCTTTCCTTGTAATCGTAGGTCACAAAACAACCCTAAAAATCTCTGGACCTGTGCACAAGAGAAGTAACAACCCCAGTTGGCCCTAAAATACCAAGTTTGTTCTACATTAAGGGCCCTTGTGCATAAAATGGAATCCCTAAAGAGGGCCAATTCACCTTGGTGTACTAGTTTATTGTTAGAGGAAGGCCTTCTCTCATTATTTGAAGAACATTCACCCTTAGAGACACATGCATAAGGGTAGTGTTCAGCGCTACCAAAGGAGAAAGTCATCATTTGAAGCATTCTTACACCTCTTTTATACACCATTTCATGAGAGATGTTACATGCTTGGAGGTTACTCATTGAGCTGGTCCACCTGGAAGGTTGTTCACATGGTTCATACCCTATTTTGTGAAGAACGTTTTTGTATTTGGGGGTTTCTTTATAGATCGATGATTTTTATTCCAGGATGTGTCTGTAATGTAATTGAGTCATGTCATGCCCTGATGTTCCGATCGGGATTTTCTATAATGAAAACAAGTCATGTCAAGTCATTGTGGGTAACCCTCCTATTGGTCAAGGGTTAAATTCCCTACAATTGTGGGGCCCTAGGGTTATTAGACTATCCTAGAGAAGTCGACCCTAGGTGAGTCATTGTAAGTTAGGGCAATAGTCCCCACCGTTGTTGTCACATCCCCGGTTTTGACCCCGTTTGCATGATGTATATAATGTAATTAATCGTGGTGAGGAGTGAAAGGCAAAAGCCCCACCATCAATTTGGTTTTGTATGTTTCGGCAATAGGGATAGTTGCCGATGGTATGTCGTGTTATAAGGCACATTATAATCTGGCATCATATAAATACGCACATCAATTAAAATAAAGCACAACCAGCTATGGCAGTGCAACGTTGAATGAGAAGGGCATGATTCCAAAGGATAAGGGGTGGGGGATGTCAAACCTTGGTTATGGGGGAAAAACCCATGTTTTACCACCTTGTTGAATTGTCACCTTTTTGTCTCATCCAACCTTTTCCAACCTCTTTATTGTTTGTTGAAGTAGTTGGGGCAGTTATGGTGGGTAGTGGAGTGTGGCAGGCTGTCAGCCCTTGCCCACGCGCACAATCCACCAGCGAGCTGACCTCATGTTGGAAAAAAAACCCCACGAGGCCATACTCTCCACTCTCTCCAATGCTCGGCGTTCTTGCCGTGTCTGTTTGTCTTCCTCGCACAGGTGAAGGTTGGATTGTTTTCACTCACGCACCTCCAAATTCGCGTCCTCCCGGCTACCTGTTAATCCCACGTAGAGGATTCTTCATTGTTTATCCTCACGCATGGGATATTCCCTGGTTTTGGGGCTCACGCAGCGAGATGGGAGCTACGCATTTTCATCCACGAAGTGCTATGAAGGGCCATTCATGTTTCAGCTGTCTCATAGACTGGAAAGGCCGGGTAAATGTCTGTCATTTCGGTGTTGAGACGGGAACTGTTGTTCTTCCCGTGGGATATGGTTGCTGCCATTCTCCCTGAGCCTTGTCGTGTTGCTGTGGTTTCCCTCACGTTGTGACTGATGTGGTCTCTCTTACATTTGGGGTCTGGTGCAAGTTGTTCTCATGCACAGACCATTGGAGTCATTTCCATGTTGTGAGCAGTGCTCACTGATTACGTTTTGGGGCCGTTGTCTTCCCTGTGTTTTGTTGGCTGCGGTGCTCAAATTAGTTTTGGGCCACTGTGGATTTCCAACATGCTGGCTGAGTTTCCATGTTTTGGGACTGTGTATTGTTGCTATCATTCATTGTGAAATTGGGTTGCTGTTATACCTTGGTTTGGGTGTTGTTGCTGAGTTGTTTTGGCCATGTTAGGGCCAAGAACAACTCCGTGTTGCCTTGTGGGATTGAGCTGTGCTCATCTGCTGTTTGGGATCATCCCTGGTTGCCTTTGCTTCTTCACAGGGCTGTGAAGGGATTGTTTTGCTGTGGGTATGCAGTGGTTGGTCTTCGGACTGTGCTGGCTTGGCCGTTTGTTGAAGGCCTGTCAAACCCAGCTGTGTTTGGGTTGCTGAGTGTGTCCCCTGGCTATGTGTAAGAATGCATTGACCCTTATCCTTGAAGGAATCATGCCCAGCTCGGGGGTGGCAGTGCTGCTGAGAGATTGATGAGCATGCTGGCCTATGGTTGGGTGGAACGTTGTAATGACGTAGCTGGTTGCGGGCGAGTTCTTCCCCAAAAGATAAGTGTTGCTGACTATTTCATCCCTGCAATTATATATTTGATGTCAATTGAATAATCATGATGAACATGTGAATGCTGGAATCTGTTTGTTTCCGCTGTATGATCGAAGAATTATGCATCTGTGTATGCGTGTATGCTTGGCATTCCTGTTATGCACTATGTTTAAGCTCTTAATTTCATATTGATTTATCCCTGTTTGTGTTCATGGGCTATTTTCCCTCTTGTTGAATTGGTCTTCGTTGTGTCCTCTTCATCGGTTAGAGGGATGGGGACGTGACAATTGTGTTAAGGATAACCCTCCTTGTTGGTCAGAGGAGGCAAAGTCCCCACAAGTTGTGGGGCACTAGGGTTATTAGAGACTCCTAGAGATGTCAGTTCTAGTAAGTAATTTCTAAGTGAGGCTGAGATGTTGGAGTGGGATTCAAATAAACTAAAGAATATAAATAGAGAGTGAGCCTCTCTATCTATCACACACACACACACTCATTGGGGTGCATGAGTGAGAGAGAGAAGTTGGTGGGACAATAGAGAGACTACTGCTATCGGGAGATCATCTTTATGTTTTTGGGTTTTACTTTTGGTGCTGATTCTTTCTCTGAGAAAGTTGCAGGGTTTTCTCCTTTATGGTTTCCCTAAGGAAAATTATTTGTGTCTCTTGTATCTTGTGTTTATTGCTATGCATGTTATTCTCTAAGTTAAAGATCCTAAGATCATAATGCTAGCTTGAATGATAAAAATCCAATAGGGAGGAGTTCACATTTTTCTTTAATCACACACCTTCAGTTTTGCATATTCCAATCTAGACGTTCATAATGCGCTGCAGCTTATCCGCGATGTTGTTATGAACATCATTTCGGTCGTGTATCCAGCGGATCTGCATGGGCATAGCCACATGCAGTCGATGATGGAATGTTATAATGTGTTAGGATAGCCAGACGATGATGATCTGTGGAATATCAATATTTCAAAAATAGAAGGGAGTCATGATGTTGCATCACTGAATGTACCGACACATCCCATGAATCAGCCATTGAAGATAAAAAAGTTCAAAACTGGGACTGAGGAGAACCCAAAGTTTGCAAATGTCAGAGGCTATGAGGATGAAGAAACGATGGAAAATATTACAGACTTGTTACATGAATTCCAATATTTGTTCCCTATGTATTTTTCTAAGATGAAGGGGATACTGGGAGATTTAGGAGAGATGAAGATCCTATTGAATCTAGATATGAAACTAGTAAGGCAGAGGTCATATCGCCTAAATCTGCAATATAAGGAGAGAGTACAAGCTGAGCTTGATAGGATGTTCGATGCTGGAATAATTGATCTAGTTGAAGAATCAGAATGGATCAGTCCTATGGTGGTCCAAGATAAGAAAACGGGCGAGGTTCAGATTTGTTTCGACTTGAGAAAAAATTATGATGCATGTGTGCATGATCCATTTCCGACACAATTCACTGATGAAGTTCTGGAAGGAGTAGGAAGTTAGGAGATGTATTCATTCACAGACAGATTTTTTGGCTATCACCAGATCAAGATCGCAGAAGAGGACTAACACAAAACAACATGTGTCACTGAATGGGGTTGTTTTTAGTACACGACGATGCCTTTTGGGTTGAAGAATGTGCTTGTGATATTTTCTTGGGTTGTTGTCATTGCATTCAAATATTTTATTTAGAAGTTCTTGCAAGTTTATATGGATGACTAGACATTTTATGGATTGATCTGAGACCATCTGGCAAACTTGAAACTGATGCTACAAAGATGTCGACAGCATCAAATCGCACTGAAATCAAAGAAATGTATTTTTTGCGCACCTTTTGGGATGTTGTTGGGTCACATTGTTTGCAAACAAGGACTGTTGGTTGACCTTGTGAAGATTGCGTTGATTTTGAGCTTGCTGCCACCTACAAATGTGAAGATGCTTAGAGCGACGTTGGGGCACACATGGTATTATCACAAGTTCATACGAGGTTATGCTATGATCATAGCTCCCATGGAGAAATTATTGAAGAAAGATGCAACATTTGTACGGATTCAAGAGTGTCAAGGAAGTTTCGACACACTAAAATCCAAGATGGAATCCACACCGATACTGGTTTTCCATGATTGGAACAAGGAGTTCAATGTCCATGTGGATGCATCATCTATTGCACTGGGAGTGGTACTCGTACAAAAGAGAGAAGGAGATATAGATCACCCAATTTATTTCACTAGTTGGAAGCTGTCATCTACAGAGAAAAAATATATCACCATAGAGAGAGAAGGTCCGGTAATGGTATATGCACTACAAAATTTCAGGAATTACCTACTGGGCAGTCATTTCAAAATGTTTACAGACCATTCTGCTTTGAAATACCTAGTCAATAATCCTATGTTGGGGGGGGAAGATATGCCGTTGACTACTTCTCTTTCAAGAATTTGATTTTGAGATAATTGTGAAGCCGGGTCACTTGAATGCTGGTCGTGATCATTTATCCCAAATTGAAACAGGTGAAGATCCCACAAACATCAAAGATAGATTACCAGATGCATAGCTATTCAAAATCGATATGGTTGATGATTATTATGATCAACTCATTCAGTTTTTGGCGATGGGACCCGCACCGGAGGACCTTACTACAAGTCAGAAGAAGCAGTTGGTGGTGAAGGCCTTGGATTTCCAGTTAATCTCTGGACTACTATATAAACTAGGACCAGATGAGATTTTGTAGCGATGTGTCCTACTGCATGAACAAGGGTAGATTTTGGCAGAGGCCCATGTGGGGGTTATTGGTGGACATTATGGAGGAAGAGATGCTACGAGGAAGGTGATTTGCGCAGGGATTTGGTGACCCACTCTTCATTCTGATGTGACAGATTATGTGCAGAGTTACGATCTCTATCAACGAACTAGAAATCCATCAAGGAGGGATGAGATGTCACTAGTACCTCAGGTGAATTGTAGCCATTTGATAATTGGGTTGTGGAATTTGTGGGACCAATAAACGCACCTAGAAAGAGAACTGGTGTGTGGTATATCATTACAATGACAAACAATTTAACAAGATGGGTGGAGGCTGCACTAGTCGTGGTTTGCATCGCTGTGACAACGACGAGGTTCCTATTTGACAAAATTGTGACATGGTTCATATGTCCAAGGATATTGATGAGCGACCAAGGGATTAAATTCATCAATCGAAGATTAAGCGCACTGATGGAGGAGCTATAGATATAGCAATATAGCATAAGAATAGTACCCTGTATCATCCACAGGAAACAGGATAGTGGAGGCATTCAACAAAATATTAGAGCATGCGCTTACAAAGGTATGTAATGCAAATCACGATGACTGGGACCTGAAGATTCTACAGTCTTGTGGGCATATTGCACCACCTGCAAGAGATTGATGGGACACACATCATTCAAGTTGGTGTATAGGCAAGAGGCAGTCTCTCTGATAGAGTACATTGTTTCAAGTATGCGCATTATAGCAACGATGGGCATGAAGGATGAACCAGAACTAGAAGAATGATTAGTGTCACGTCCCTGACCCTCCGACCGGCGAAGAGGACGCGACCAACACCTCAATCCAAACGGGCAAACAGCCCCATGAACATGAACAACGATAAAAGCTAATATTAAAAGCTTAAACATAATCCATAACAGAGATACATAACCAGATGCATGATCCATCAATGCTGAAATTGAAATTACTTAACATAATGCATACTAAGATGCATAAAAGATACAAGCATACACAACTACACAACATTCAGCGGAAGCAACACACACAATCCAGCATTAAACATGTTCATCATAAATCATGAGACATTAGATATAATGGCAGAGCTAAAAGAGTCAGCAGTACTTATCTTTCAATGAAGAACTCGCCCCGCAACCAGCTACGTCACTGCAACGTTCCACCCAACCATAGGCCAGCGTGCTCATCAATCTCTCAGCAACACTGCCACCCCCGAGCTGGGCATGATTCCTCCAAGGATAAGGATCAATGCAGGCTTACACATAGCCAAGGGACACAATCAGAAAACCAACATAGTTGGGTCGATCAGGCCATCAACAAACCGGCCAGAGTCTGAAGACCAACCACTACATACCGCAGCAACACAATCCCTTCACAGCCCTGTGAAGAAGGCAAAGACAACCAGGGATAATCCCAAACAAATGATGAGCACAGCTCAAGCCCACAAGGTAACACAGAGTTGTTCTTGGCCCTAGCGTGGCCAAAACAAATCGGCTACAACCCAAAACCAGGGTACTTCAACAGCCCAAATTCACAATGAATGATGGCAACATTACACAGCCCACAGTGGATAAGAAACAGAACTCCTAGCATAGCCCTGGGAGACTCATACAACGACTGTGGCAATCAACAGCCAACAGAACATGGGGAAGACAACAGTCCCACAATGAAATCAGTGAGCACAACTCACAACATGGGGAAAATGGCTCCAAACGGCTTGTGCGTAAGGAAAACTTGCACCAGACCCCCAAATATAAAGGAGGCCACAACGGTCGCCACGTAAGGGAGATAGTAGTCCGTCATGGACAATTAAACAAGTGGAAAAAAAATAATTATATAGGCTGCACCGAGGAAGAAACTACATACTCTCAGCCTGCGCGTGAGGAAACTTGCACCAAGCCACAAAGCACAGAGGAAAACATACCCAACCTCTGCGTGAGGATTCCCTGAATAGAAATTGCACACCCTCCTCACTCAGCCCCGCGTGAGGAGATGAACCCGTAGTGAACCGACCAGCGCGTGAGGGAAATGAGTCGACCTCCTACTGTGCACGTCCTTGCGTTGGGAGGAAACAACTCCGCTTATGCACGCGAATGGACATGCTTCCCTTCTGCGTGAGGAAGATGAACATACCAAATCCTCATTGTGCAGATGAACAGACTTTGGCTCTGCGTGAGGAGGATGAACAGACACCAAGAGAATTCCTAGCAGTGGAGGGAGTGGAGAGTCAATCCTCCTTCTACCCCCATGCGACGTGAAGAGGAAGGTTCCGCTGGTGGAGTGGGCACGTGGGCAAGGATGGAAAGTCCTGCCACACCCACCACCACTCAACAATAACTGCCCCAACTAACTTAACAAAGCATTGAAGAGGTTGGATGAGACAAGGAAGATGGCAAAACAAAACAAGGTGGCAACACATGGGTTTTTCCCCCATAACCAAGGTTTGACATCCCCCACCCCTTATCCTTTGGAATCATGCCCTTTTCATTCAACGTTGCACTGCCGTAGCTGGTTGTGGTTTAGTTTTATTTGATGTGCGTGTTTACATGATGCCGAATTATAATGTTCCAAATAGCACGACATACCATCGGCAACTATCCCTATTGCCGAAACATACACAACCAAATCGATGGTGGGGCTTTTGCCTTTAGCTCCTCACCATGATTAATTACATTATATACATCATG
>LPNX010112960.1:408479-435272 GCA_001517045.1 Pseudotsuga menziesii
ACAATTAGACTAGTTAGTTTTGCTTGAGGAAGACCACTTTGTTGTAGGTTTTCATCAGCGTGTCGAAAAGGATTGACAAAAGGATTGGCATGATCGCCATATAAAGAATAAATAATTTCAGCAAGGAGATTTGGTGTTGTTGTACGACAACAAGTTCGTGAAGCATCCAGGTAAATTACAGATGCATTGGTTAGGTCCATATCTTATTAATTCCATTACTTCAAGAGGTTTAGTTCAACTGTAGTATTTAGATGGAGCGATGCTACCAAAGACAATGAATGGTAGCAGGCTGAAGCCCTATAGGACAGGACCATAACCGCGTGATGCTTGAGGCACTGCGCAATGAAAAAAAAGTAGGTAGGATGATGGATGAAAGCATGGCGCACCAAGGGGAAATGGATGCACAAGAGTAGGAGTTAGTAGCATAATTAGGAGGGCATGCTGTGAAAACCGCATGGATGCGCACATAGTCAAATCAGTAATAAATGAAGACAATTAAAAGTAGTTAACCAATGGCATTTGTTGAAGCGAGATGCATTTATGGTCGATTTGACCATTGGATTGACAGAATTGTCGATGAATACGGGTTGTTAATGACGTATTTGGTCATGATGATCACATTGATTTGGTAATGATGAGTATAGATCGAATTGATGCTATAAGAAGGGGTTCGACATAGTCTGAAGACACCATTGTGCAGAGTTTCAGCTAAGTTGCAGAGTGAGTTTCCAAGTGAATCTAAGTGGATTGAGTGAGTTTCTAAGTCCAGAGAAGGTGCATGACTATTAATTCTTGTGGGGAATTGGTGTGGGATGTAGAGTGACCTAGTCATAGTAGAGATTTTGAGTGAATGGGGTTCACCAATAAAACTGGTAACCATAGTGGAAGAAATTGCCAGTATGCCGATAGGATCATCGTCAGTGTTGAAGAAGAAGCGGAAGGGTCAGAAGCCTACTTCTTCGGCGCCGCAAAAGAGGCATAACAGAACATCTACAAGGGTAGCAAAGGAGACTCCGTAGATAGGGCCATCGATCTCAGGTGTTGTGGAGTCAGCAGGTCGTATAGGGGTGTTCATTAAGGAAGCCCTTAGGTATATACCTCCCACTCAGCCCGATGTGCAGCCCCAGTAGCCCACCAAGAATCAAAAGTACCAACCAAGGATGCCAACGCTACCATAATGGATGGTATGCACTACAAATATTGTGCCTGTACTAATGTAGATGAAGTACGAGGACCATGATTTGCTAGCATGGGAAGATGTTGGAAAGGAATTGTATGTGTTGATGGTAGCAGTAGAAGGTGGCCCAATAAAATGTATTCTGTGAGATTGGGCAAGTAGAATGAACAAGGAAGGATTACTGGGGTTGATTAACATGCTGCATTTTGGGCAGCTGAATGAGGAGAATGCCTGCGTCAAGGAGTTATTGGCTTATTTTCATGGAGGAATGTTGTGGCTGGACACATGAGTCACAATCATGGTCTATTTAATCATAGAAATCACGGGGCTACCAAAGGATGGGCTAGACCCCTTACAATATTTCAAAGGAAAGGATAATGATAAGAGGCTTGCAATGAGGATGGAGAAGAAATCTGAGTTGCAGCACAATGGGTGGGCTTGCCACATTTATAGCATCAACGACCAAGCAGTGCATATTGGCACATGAATTTTAGCAAGTAAAATAGTCAAGAAGAATTTCCCCATTCAATGTAACTCGGGGGTGATTGCGTGCGCAGAGGGGGTGCAAATGAACTGGTCACTCTTTCTAATGAAATAGTTGGCAGAGGATGCAGTAGTAGTACATGAGGGAGAGCGACCATTTAGCTATAGTTGGTTGTTGATATTAATCACACTTGTGGCTTGGATGGAGCTAGTCAATTATCAAGGTATGTATGTAGAAGCGGTGAAAGTGTGCAAAGGTGCATGTTATCAAAATCTCTGGTGGGTCAAGGAACTTACTTGATTGGAGGATTGTGCGATCCAATTTTGGGTCTATTGGGAAGCATTGCAGGTGGCACCTGGGAAATTTCCAAGATTATCTAAGGAAGCTGCGGAAAAGTATCAAAGGATTGTGTGGTTCTCAATTGGACCACACACCATTCATTTACAAGCGCAGCATGAACCGGATAAGCAATGGTTGCTGATGCCTTACAAATTTTCCAACACAGAGTTAGAGGCGATGGTTAATGATTGACCTGCAGAATGGAGAGAAGTAGTTAGTTTGGAAGAAGTATTGACAAGACCCCCAATGGACACACCTATTGATCTCATGCATAAGGATGACCAGCAGAGCGAGCAAGACTCAGACCAAGAATCAACGAAGACACCTACAGACCCAGAGGTAGAATACATGTTCATCGAGTTAAGAACAAAGCAGTGCATGGATCAAGGTGTGAGTAGTAGCACCGCGCAAGGGATAGAGGCACAATTGAATAGACTTATCAAGGAAGTTAAAAATGTAACTGACGTGGTACCAGAGGAAATGATGAAATCCACGCAGGAAGGATTCGTGGAGGTAAGAACAAAAATAGATTCATTATATGATGTTGTCTTGAAGAGAGCACTAGAAAGCGCAACTGTGCAAGAGTTTGCGTGAATCAGCACTAAGCCATGGGTTGGGAATCTTCAAATTCCCCCAATTGTGATTGACGCTGGAAGAGAGGACTTGAATACCTCCCTGCAATAGTTGCAGGATATATCACTGGATATCAATGTGTTTTCCACATAGACGTTCGTACACATGCAATGAGTCTCCAACCAAGAGTTGGTAGATAGGAAGAAAGAAGTCAACGATCAATTCTTGTGGTCACAGGAGAAAGAGGAGAAAACATAGAAAGAGGTCGAGGAATTGCAATAGGAAAAGGACCAGTTGATGGAAGAGAAAGTGTAGGAAATCAATGCACTGAAGCAAGTACAAGAGGAATTGAAGGAAAAGAGCACCGAGGAGATTATAGAGATGGAGAAATAACAAGATCACCTTGTTGTTGAGAAGGCACATCTCTTTGATAGCCGACTCAAGTCAGAAGCAGCATTTGCAGATTCTTGTTAGCACATCTTGGAGAGTACTACCGAGCTAGATACGGTAGCTAGAGCTCAATGGCTTGGGGCCATCATTTCCCAGTTACTGAGGGACAGTAACATTTTGGAGTCTTTGGTGCACCTGACTACGCCACCCGAGAAAATAGCCGAGCAAAAGAGTGTCATAGAAGATTTGGCGACACAACTCAACGAGTTGGAGAAGGAGGCAAAGAAAGTGGCGGATGTAACTACGCAGTTGGGGAAATGTAGTGTAGGATGAGCAGTTGGAGAAACTGACCACACAGTTGTAGGAAGCAGAAGGGCAGCTCACGACATTGAAGATGAAATTGAGAACTATGCCACCAATGGTTCATTTCATGCGATCTACAGAGCTGAAGGAATTGCAGCAGCACATTGGGAAGGCCCGGGAGTGTCAACGAAAGCACATTGAATAATTAGACGAGTTCCAGGATATCGGTGCGTAACTTTTCTGGTAAGGAACTTGCTGTGTTGCAGGCCGCGCAAGAAGGTAGAAAGGATATTGCTGAGAAGATGGTTGAGCATCCAGTCACCCATGATTTGACGACAAGCCAGGAGATAGTTGAAAATATCAGAGGACAGGTGAAGGAGATTACTCAGTTGTATGAATATTTCAAGATCAATATTACTAAGTACACCATGTCTAGCTAGGGTGGGTCGAGAGTGAGCTACAAGATTGTGTTGGGGGACTATTGGAAAGGGGTTTTGGATACATTAGTTGTGCAAGATCATGGATGCTATGCAATCTCAAAGACACCATGCAAGTGGAAGATGGCGTGCAAGGAGGAGAATATAATATTTTATATATTTTTGTGTCACGTTTTGTAGTTTTGGACCATATTTTGCAGATATTGGTCATTATTTTGTAGAATCAGTTAAGAGTTAGTTAGGAAGTTGTCTAAGTGAACCTTGAATGTAAAGGCGCAAGCCTATAACTAGATGAATAATTGTAAATGTGAAGGATCAGAGCTTGGTGAAGAAAATATTTGAGCATCTGAACTGAGATCTATTGATCTGTACATTGTTTTTGAGAATATGTTATTTTTCACAAAAGTAATATGACAAGACGAAAGTTGATCTGAATCACTATGTTCTTTTATGTTTTACTATTTTACTGCTTCCTGTGACTCAATGATGAATTCTATGTGAATCCGCGGCATGGATCTATGATGTGATGTTTCTCTATTTTAAATGATGTTATCCTGTTGGATCTGTTTGTGCATTAATATGTTTAATGCAGTTATGATTGAATAATGCGATCTGTTGAGGAATGAGAATGAATGGTTACATGGATACATGAGTTGAATGATCTGTTAATGTTGTGCTAAGATGGTAATTTGATGTCACAATGTCCTCTCTCCTATTCTGTGGAAATTTGGTTCCATCATCTCTCCCTCGAACATATCAGGTGAGGCTTCATTGGCTCTGTGGGTGTTACAGGACAGGGTAAAACCTATTTAGGCCAGTTCTTAGGGATATCGAGGTGGTTTGACTATAGACAGAGTGGGAACCCTTGTCAACTGGATTTGTTGGCTGGTTTTGTGTCAACAGATCCTTCAAGGAGCAAGGGTATATTCATAGTATACAGTGATACATCAAAGGCCTACCAAATATACTTTCCAGGATTCCAGAATATCGACATGAATAGAGATGTAACCTTTGATGAAGACTCGACATACTTCATATCCAGGAGGACACCTATTCAAGAGGATAGAGAACCTAAAGAAACAAGATCCCAAAATCTAGAAATTGGAGAAGCAATTCTAGAAGACCATGAAGATCATGACATGGAAGAACCACAAGAACTGGTAGAGACAATCCTTGAGAAGGACTCCCACAAGAGGAAACCCATATGGGAACGATAACTCATATGAGAAGAAGAAAGGTATGGCGCTCCAAAAGGAATACATAGAGAAAGAAAAATGAAAAATCCATACAATAGATATGTGGCCCTATTGTGTGACATAATTGACAGAGAACCTTCCACCTATGAAGAGGATGCATAAATGAAAGAATGGAAGGATGCTATAATCGAGGAATATCAGTCGATCATGAAGAATGATGTTTGAGAGATATTTCTGAGACCAAAAAAAAGACTGTCATGACTTCAAAGTGGATCTACAAGATCAAGCATGTTGCAGATGGAACCATCGAGAAATACAAGGAAAGGTTTGTATCACGAGGCTTCTCATAGAAAGAAGGCATAGACTACGAAGAGACATTTGCACCTGTGGTGAGCTACACTTCCATTAGGACCATACTTTCATTGGCAATAGTTATGAAATGGAAAATACACCAAATTGATGTCAAGACATCTTTATTGAATGGTGTAATCGAGGAGGATGTATACGTGGAACAAACACTAGGATTCTAGACACATGACAGAAAGACCCATGTGTGCAAATTGAAGAAGGAATTGTACAGATTGATATAGGCACCGTGGACATGGTACAATAGGATGGATAAATTCCTATGAACCTAGGATTTACCAAGAATAAAGCAGATTCAAACCTTTCTTTCAAGTTTGAAACTGGAAGACTAGTAATGCTCCTGCTTTATTTCAATGACCTGTTCCTAACACGCGAAGAGGAAATCACTAAAGATGCAAGGATGCGACTCAATACAGAGTTTGAAATGAAAGAACTAGGAATGATGCACTACTTCTTTGGAATGGAGGTGTGGCAGAGTGTAGATGGGATATTCCTTGTTCAAGGAAAGTATCCAATGGAGGTTCTAAAGAGATTCAAAATGTTGGACTACAAGGAAATAGCCACACCTATGGCATCTAAATTGAAGATTCTGAGTGATGCTTTCTCTGAGTTGGTTGATGCCATGATGTATCATTAGATGATTGGCTCATTTATGTATCTAACGAATATGAGACTAGACATATGCTTTGCGGTGAACACCCTAATCTAGTTCCTATCTTATCCAAGACATGTTCACCTAATAGCTGTAAAGCATGTATTGAGGTTCCTAAAACGTACAGTGGATTTTGGGCTCAAGTATGATGTGAATTAGAATATTAACCTACATGGTTATGTTGATTCATATTAGGAAGGTGGCACCACTGACAGGAATAACACTTCGGGTTGCTGCTTTAGTTTGGGATCTGGCACGATCTCTTGGTTCAATAGGAAACAATCATGCGTGGCGTTGAGTAAAACTGAGTCAGTATGTTTTCACTTTCTTAGCTAGTTGCGATGTAGTGTGGCTATAAAAGCTACTATCTAACTTGTTTGATCTCTAGTTGGATATGTCTTCTACCTTCTGCAACAATCAGAGTTGAGCGAAACTCTTGGAAAACCCTGATATAGTGGAACTTGATCTAAATGTGGAAATAGACAAGAAGATAACCTTTGTGTTAACCAAGCTTCTCTCCAGAGTAAAGTTTAAGTACTTCAGAGAAATACTTGGTGTGATCCAGAATGAGACCCCTCAAAAGAGGGAGTGATGTGTTATAGCATAGCTAGAGAGACATTTTGTCTGAGTGTGAAATCTTGGTGAAGATCGTAGGTTTCTCAGCTGTAATCAGTCATGTAGATTAACCTTGGATGTAGTAAGTCCTAGCGAAGCTCATAGGTTATCCTTGGATGTAATCAATCTTGATATGTTTCTATGCTAGAAATAATAGATGCGCAATATCTCACATGCGAAATGAGATAGGTTGTCTGAGTAGGAAAATCCTAGTGAAGTAGGATGCTAAGACATAATCAGTCCTTTGGGTTGTCCTCGGGTGTAATCGTTCCTAGCGAAGCTCACAAGTTATCCTTGGATGTACTGAGACAGGTTATTCGAGTGTAAATATGATCCCTGGTGTGGTATGCAGGTTACTCGAATGTAATAATTCCTATGGTTTGTATGAGTGAAAAAGGAGTTCAAGAATGGTACATAGGTTACTCGGATGTAATACGCCATGAAGGTTATCTGAATGGAAAATATCCTAGGTGCAGGTTGTTTAGATTTAATAAGTCCTTGAGGTTGACCTAGAACATAAAATTCTTGATGTAGCAGATTGTTTGGTCGTAATCAGTCCTTGCATATATATATCTATATATGTGTGTGTTCCCGTGTTGAGATGATAAGGTCACAAATCACATGAGGTGCACCTAGGAAGTTCTCCTTTACTGGTAGAATGGAGGATGATTATGGATCCTCTATGTGCTATGTTGTGTTTTTTTGTAGAACAAAAGATATGATATCAATACGACAAGATAAAGGTAGAATACACAATTTATTATCATGGCAATGTAAAGAAGGTCCTGGACTGTCCCTACATGATGGCTTACTCGAGATGTGATGAAGACCTAGATGAGGACTAGGCCTACACCCATAATAAAAAAGAGTTGGCTCTATAGAAACTTCGATGACATATAGTACCATTCTATGATCGATAAGAAGATGATGATGGAAATGACTATGATGATGAATCCATGATGAAGACTTGAACAAATGTGTTGATAATTGTTAAAGAGAGAGAATACCTTCCTAGTTAAGAGGGAGTGTTTATGTATATGTAACTTTAGAAGATATTTTGATGTATATTATCATTGTATGTTGTTGTACCCCCATTGGAGATGTGTTTTCCAACTTGCAGGATGTATTTATTTTGTCTAGACCTTAAGGTACAACCTCCGTTGTAAGTCAAGGAAATAGTCCCTAGTGTGACATCATGTAATGCGTATTTGGATTCTCCCTAGGATAGGTCGTCCTTGTTAGGGAAACAAGTCCACCAAGTCATGTAAAAATTCAATCACTTGATTAGTATAAATAGGGAGCCGCTCTCCCTCATTTATACACACCTCACACTCACTCAAGTTCACATGCGAGAGAGAGACACAAGGGAGGCAAGATAGATAGCTGCTGAATAATTCTTATTACTGGGATTGATCATCTTATGACATAGTCTTTGTGACTATACTATTCTGAGGAAGTTTGTGAGGTTATCTCTTTTATGGTTTCCTTGGTGAAAATCTTTGTGTCTTGTGTATCTGTTATATCTTATGCATCTTGTTGTACTTGTTATTATTTTATAAAAAGATCCTAATTAAGATAATAAGATCTAGAAAAACTAACATGGTATCAGAGCCTCTTTGAAAGTAGGAACTGTGCAACTGCGGAAACTAGGGCTTCCTAGTTCAAGGTGTTCTCTCCACATATCATCAAGAATATAAGGCTAGGCTAACTTGCCTCAGTAGGGAACATATTTCGGTGGAAGTAGTTTCATAATTGAAGAAGTTTCAATTTTTACCCTATCACTCATGTCAGGAAAAACTGAGGCATCAAGTTTCAGAGGCTTCCCACCTCAGTCTTTAGAAAGTGACCCTGATGAACAACTCGCCTCAAGGAGGTGCATGTTTATGTCCAAATAGAATTCCCAAAATCCAAGTTTGGAAAATTAGGGTTTCTCTAACAAACCCTACATCAGCCTGTTCTAGAACAAGGTCAGACACCTAAAATCAGTAAGATCTAAGTATTTTCTATTTCCATTTGAGGTTCTCATTTGAAGAGATGAATCACCATACTTAGCTTGAGGAAAATATTGGAGGGCATGATAAATTTTGGGTACGGAAGTACATAATCTCCCTGATCCTTGAAGAATTTTTTTTTGATTAGTACATCACTAAGGAGGTTCCAGAATGAGAGGGAGATGAGGATAAGGCTGCTCATAAGAGGACCATGGATAAGGCTAAGAGAATCATTGCAAATTTTATTAACGATCACCTAATACCCCATGTGTCTTCATTCAAGACATCGAAGGAAGTATATGATGTGCAGGAAAATATGTTTGAAGGAAATAACATAAACTGAAAAATGGCCTTGAGGAACCAGTTGAAGAATGTGAAGATACAGAATTCTGAGACTATACATTATTACATCACAACAGTTGCTCAAATCAAAGAGCTAAATGAAGCAGCTAATGAGAATGTCGAAGAAGGAGAAATTGTAATGACTACCTTGAATGGTCTCCCTAGATCATGGGACTCATTCATTCAAGGAATATGTGCAAGAAGTAGGTTGATCTCTTTCTGTAGACTCCGATAAGAATGTGCACAAGAAGAAGCTCAACTCATGACAAGAGAAGTGAAGATGGGAGAAAATGATCAAGATAATCTCTCATAGTTCACACCAGGAAGAACTATAAGAAGAAGGAGAAGAAGGAGAACTTTCATCACAACAACAAGAAGGACAAGAAACAAAAGAAGACCAAGAGAGATCCTTCCAATGTTTGATGCTATACTTGTGATGAAAAGGGACATTTTGCAAGTAACTATTCCATCAGGAAAACAAGACGACATGATCATATTAAAGAAGACAATGAACCAACAAAAAAAAGAATCAGAAGAGAGAAGGATGATTAAGATGATGAGTATGTGCTAATTTCATCACTTACTGGCACTATCTCACACAGAAGCACTGATTGTATTGTGGATAATGGAGCTTCTAAACACATGAAGGGATACAAGGAATCATTCATTAATATGTCTGAACATGAGTCACCTCATAAGGTGAAAGTTGAGGGTGATTACCAACATCCCATAAAAGGGCGTGGAGTAGCTTCATACAAGCTAGACTCCAGGAAATATTTAAAGATGAAAGATGTGCTATATGTTCCAAGATTGAAGAAGAATATTCTCTCCATCTATGCTATCACATACCCCAATTTCAATAACATTTTATGTTTAAAGAAGACATTATATTTTATTTTTATTGTAAAGTTTGTGATTATTGACCGTGTGGGGTCAAGGATGATTGTAATTAATTATGTTGAATATTTTATTTGTTAATAAATAAAATATGAGACAAATAGTCTAAGGAGGCGGTTAAATGAGTGTCCATTGACCCACTAGGAGGAATAGACTGGAGTGAGATCAAACTGACACATGGCAGCATCCTCAACCACTTCTAGCTGTTGTAGGGGGGAACTTCCCTAATTTTGTGGTCATGTTCCCCAAGAAAGTGAAACAGAGAAGGTCACTCATTAATTGAAAAACTGACCAAAAATACCAAGGCATGCATATATCTATCCATCAAATTCAGCAGGAGGCTATTCAATTTTGCCTTGTGAAATACCTAAATGCTAAGAAAGGAGCATAGAGAT
The DNA here is from genome assembly GCA_001517045.1 of Pseudotsuga menziesii. Lineage (NCBI taxonomy): Eukaryota > Viridiplantae > Streptophyta > Pinopsida > Pinales > Pinaceae > Pseudotsuga > Pseudotsuga menziesii. Next base: position 418,637 of record LPNX010112960.1, read on the forward strand.
TCGATCAGGGGAAAGTTAGAAGTGGTTGGAGTGTTAAGACTATTTTCAGAACAAGTGTAGCTTGTTAGATGAGTTCTTTACTAATGCGGGCAAAATTAATATTGTTAAGTACTTATATGGAGTTGCAGGGGTATTTAATCCCATCCTTTCACACAGTTCTTTCATCTTGGTGGATCAATGGACAGGCTCGGGGGTCCTAAGACAAGCAATTGAGCTATCTTCAGGAAAAGGTTGGGTAGAACGGGCTCCTTGGGTTGTTTGTTTCTTCTACAAGTTACCAGGTTCTATTGTGTTAACTTATTTACTTCTGTCCAACTAAGATACTAATATGAATGCAATTATTTCTAGTTTTTATTTAAGTAGATATTCTGTGTGAGTTAGTAGAGTGTTAAAAGTTGTAAATTATTTAGGAAGGTTTACTTATCAGCGGACATCATATCCAATTCTGTTCCAGGGAAGCTCTAAGGATGATGAATAAAGTAACATTGAGGACGATGTTAGACTTAAGGGGGGGTGTATGTCACATACCCCAATTTCAATAACATTTTTTGTTTAAAGAAGACATTATATTTTATTTTTATTGTAAATTTTGTGATTATTGAACATGTGGGATCAAGGATGATTGTAATTAATTATGTTGAATATTTTATTAGTTAATAAATAAAAGATGATACAAATAGCATAATAAGGACGTTGAATGAGTGTCCACTGACCCACTAGGGGGAATAGACTGAAGTGAGAGCAAACTTACACATGGGAGCATCCTCAACTACTTCTAGCTGTTGCAGGGAGCAACTTCCCTAATTTTGTGGTCATGTTCCCCAAGAAAGTGGAATAGGGCAGGTGGCTCATTAATTGAAAAAACTGACAAAAAAGACCTAGGCATGCATATATCTATCCATCGAATTCAGGAGGAGGTTGTTCAATTTTACCTTGTGAAATGTCTGAATGCTGAAAAAGGAGCACATGAGATTTGATGAGGGGAAAGTTAGAAGTGGTTTGAGTGTTAAGATTATTTTCAAAACTAGTGCAGCTTGTTAGCTGAGTTCTTTACTGCTGAGGACAAAAGTACTATTGTTAAGTACTTCTGTGGAGTTGCAAGGGTATTTAATCCCATCCTTTCACACAGTGCTTTCATCTTGGTGGATTAATAGATAGGCTTGGGGGTCCTAAGACAAGTATTTGAGCTATCTTCAGGAAAAAGTTGGGTGGAACGGGCTCCGATGGGTTGTTTGTTTCTTCTACAAGTTACCAGGTTCTATTGTGTTAACATATTTACTTATGTCCAAGTAAGATACTAATATGAATGCAGTTATGTCTAGTTTTTATTTAATTAGATATTCTGTGTGAGTTAGTAGAGTGTTAAAAGTTGTAAATTATTTAGGAAGGTTTACTTATCAGCATAAATGAGTCTTTAATTAGAAAAGAAATATTTATGAATAAAATTTCCTTTATGTATTTTTCCACTCATCTTTTGATGAAGTACTCTAGTAAATAAGGAGTAATTAGTTGTAGATAGGAATGATTTATCCATGGTTAAAAATAACTAAAACTGCTTCAATTTTGGAAGATTTTATTACTATTTGTGCTTTTTACAATATTAATTCTATTTCTAGGACTTATTCATTTTTTTTTTATAAAAAATCTCTAAGAGTTCTTTATTTAGAAAAAAATCTTCATAAGTTTTCCTATCATACAATCAGTAAACTGTAGAGGGTTAAATTTAATATTAATTATTATAATATAATCTATTTATTTACATTAGTAAATATAAACTATATTTCCTTAATTAAAACATAAATCATAAATATAATACTTTTCACATAATACAATGCACGTATTTAAAACCTAGTAAACCAAACAATATGTATAAAATCATTATTTTTTTATGGCACACTGTTCCTTAAAAACCCAACTATAAAGAAAGAAGTTAACTATTTAACTTAATACCAAAACCTAAGATAATTTTTTACAAAACAATTTTTACAAACAAGAATCATAACAATGTTGCTAATGGCTTTACCGAGTTCTTATCCATAGAATAAATTGCAACAGAAATAATCATTTCACAGAATGCAACCGAAATTACAAGAGTTAACCCATATTTACGCTCAAGCCATAGGCTCTGTCACTTTTAAAAGCAATGATTATAAAAACAGAGTTTTGATTTAATTAAAGCATTTAAGCAATATATTTACCACTTGGACTAAAATACCAAAACTTTGAATGGATTTCTTAACCTAAAAATAATTGCAATGAGTGCGCAAAGGGCTGAGTAAATTCCTTATAACTTATAAATAGTTTAAAAAAGCATTTACAAAAATGCTAGAATAGTATCGTTTACCCACAGGAATGTATACAAGAGCCATAGCTCTCGGGTGAAACCCTAAAGGTTATCACCGAAACGGCCTTACGGCATTCCCCATTTTCTTTCCAAAACAAAACAAAACAATGACTACCACAAACAAATCTAAATACAACTATAACACGCAGCCAGAACCGTTGGTATCATTGCAGACACATTCAAGAAGAAGGTCACCTCAGGGTTTTGACCAAGGCTTACCAAGCCCATTGTGCTCCTACCCATTAGCTACAGAGGAGTCACATTAACCCTTATTGTGCACTACCTTGTATATTCACCTGTCAACACACAAACACAACAACTTAGAATTGTTTTAGTTTTAACTTAAACATAACAAAGTAAAAATGCATAAAGAACTTGTTATCACTTACCAGAGTGTTAAAATGCCATAGTTGAGCTGGAAGAACATGACAATGGAGGAGAGTCAGAGCATACAGTCTACAAATGCCACAATTGAGCAGGAAGAAAACATCAATGGCAGGGAATGAGGACCATCGTTTGTTATTTCAAACTACCATGGCCAAGATGATAACATAATTCTCCACAAAGCCCCGAGAAGGCCGAGAGTCTGTCGGCCGTTTCCTCCACCCAAAACGATTTACAAGGTTTAGATAAAACGTGTTTTAGGCATTATATTATTTAGGGTTTATGCCAAACCATTTGTTTTAATCGAGATGATAACACGTGGAAACCACTAGCGTGGAGATTTTTCATCCAAATAATATAGTTTGAACCAAGCAACGAATTACCCTAGAAAATCATACATTCTTTATATATTAAGAGTTAAACCAACCATTTGTGCGTAAGGAAAATTAGAGTTAGACTATAACTATTAATTTATGCATGATTAAGATTATAGATAATTTGTATGGTTATATGTCTAGGATAGGTTTGTTTCATTTGAAGTTAGTAGTTAACTACTCAATGAAAATAGTAATGAACATTTAAAGACTTAGGATAGTTCTAGGTTTAATATAGTAAAAATTCATAGTTATAAACCAGTTGAAATGTATTAAAGCTTTGGTAATACAATCCGCTAAACAAAACATGATTTATACCTATATACCATCATTCATATCAAATTTTATATGATATAACTGTTGATGTATATGTAACTTCAGAACTGTTGATGTATATGATGACCCAGTGATGATCCAGATCGAGCTATGATCCAGATCTAGTTATGATGTCCCCAAGATGATCCAGATCGAGTGATGATTCAGATCCAGATCAAGCTATGATCCAGATCTAGTGATGATGACCCAGTGGTGATCTACATCGAGTGACTATCCAGATCCAGTGATGGTGATCCAGATCGAGTGATGATCCAGATCCAGTCATGATGATCCATATCCAGTGATGATCCAGATCGAGTATGATCCGGTGATGATGATCTAGATAGAGCGATGATCCAAATCTAGATGAAGATGACTTGAAGATGACAAGAACTTGACGATGACCCAAATGATACAGAGAAGAAGACTTGTGCTGAAAATTGTGTTGAGAGAATACCTTCCTAGTTAAGAGGGAGTGTTGATGTATATGTAACTTCGGAATGTATTCACTTGTATTTCTTATGTATTATAACCCGATGTTTATTCCAGGATGTATTTGTAATGTACTTGAGTCATGTCATGCCCCGATGTTCTGATCGGGAAGATCTATAATGTAAAAAATTCATGTCAAGTCATTGTGGGTAACCCTCCTATTGTCTAAGGGTTAAAGTCCTCGCAGTTCTGGGGCACTAGGGTTATTAGACTCTCCTAGAGAGGTCGGCTCTAGTAGGGTTTTAGTCATGTTGGGATTAGTATGAATAGAGAGCTAGCCTCTCTATTTAGCACACAACTCATACACACTCAAGTGTACCGCATAGTTGAGGAAGGAGAAGACACTGGGGCTAGATAGAAAGAAGGTTACTGCTGTCGAGAGATCATCTTACTGTTTTGGGGTTTTACTTTTGGTGCTGATTCTATCTCTGAGGAAGTTGTGGGGTTTTATCCATTTATGGTTTCCCCGATGAAAAACACCATGTTCATTGTCTGTTGTGTTTGATTGATGTGCTTGTTGTTCTCTCAGTTAAAGATCCTAATGTTATACTAGCTTAATGTTAAAAATCTAACATGGTATCAGAGCTAACCTGAGAAGAAGACACTGTACAACTGTGAGAACTAGGGATTCTTACTTTGTGGATCTCTCTCCACAGTTTTTCAGCAAAAGAAGGTTGGAATAACTCTCCTCCTTAGGGCATATCTTTCTATCAAAGCAAAATCCAATTCTGAGGTTTTTCAGTTTTGGACCTGACACTACTGTCGGAAATTAGGGCTTTTCATAGAAGAGTAATTTTTGAGTGGGCCCAGGCCTGAATTGATCTCCTCCCTAAAATTAAAGTGATCAATTTCAAAGCAATTGGTTGGATAGAACTCCGGAAAAGCAAAACCCTAATCTGCTTCTGAACCAACACTGCAGATTTTTAGCTACAAATCTAGATCCGACATCTTGAACTGGTAAGATCTAAATATTTTTTATTTCCATTTGAGGTTCTCATTTAAGATGTCTCATCATACCAAGCTTTACGAAAAGCTTTATGGAGATGATAACTTCCGAGCCTTGAAGCATAGGATCTCCCTGGTCCTGGAAGAGAATGAGTTAGACCCCTACATCAATGAGGAGGTTCCAGTTCCAAAGGGAGATGAGGCTAAGGCCTTACACAAGAAGAATATGGTTATGGAAAAGAGAATAATTTTTTATTCTATCAAGGATCATCTCATACCATAGGTGTCCTCCCGAAAGACACCTAAATCTATGTTTGATGCCCTAACCAAATTGTTTGAAGGGAAGAACATAAACCAGAAGATGACTCTGAGAAACCAACTGAAGAATTTGAATATTTAGAATGCAGAAACCATCCAGTCTTACTTCACAAGAGTTTCTCAAATCAAAGAACAACTGGAAGCAGTAGATGAAGAAGTGGAAAATTCTAAGATTGTAATGACCACCTTGAATGGTCTCCCTAGATCATGGGAATCCTTTATTCAAGGGACATGTGCCATAAATAAGTTAGTCAAGTTCAACAGACTATGGGAAGAATGCTCTCTAGAAGAAGCTAGGATAGCAGCCAAATAAGAGAAGATGGGAAGTGAAGATCAAGCTCTCACAGTACATTCCAAGAAAACCAAAAGAAGTTCTCATCACTCTAGAGGTAAGCCTTTTTCTAAAACTAACTCTAGAAAATATTTCTCTAGAGGCAGATGTTATACTTGTGATGAAGTAGGACACTTTGCAAAAGATTGTCCTAAAAGACAAAATAAGAAAAAGGGAAACAAGAAAAGACATCATGCTCATGATACAGAGGATGATGAACCATCCAAGAAGAAAACCAGATATGAAAGTGAAGAGTCTTCAAGTGATGAAGAATATGTCTTGATTTTTTCTCTCATAGGAAATATCACACATGGAAGCAATGATTGGATTATAGACAGTGGGGCTTCCAAGCATATGACAGGATTCAAAGAATCCTTTGTGAAACTTTTAGAACATGAATCACCTCACAAGGTGAAGCTTGGAGATGACTACCAATATCCAATAAAAGGTAGTGGGGAATATTCTTAAAAACTAGAATCTAGAAAGTCTATGAGGATGCAAGATGTATTGTTTGTACCAGGACTCAAGAAGAACCTTCTCTCCATATCTGCATTAGATGAAAAAGGAATGAGGGTTGCATTCATAGATGGCCAAGTCATCATGTGGCCAAAGGGAAATACTATTAATGATGCAGTAGTGATTGGGGAACAAAAAGGAGGTCTATACAAATTGAAGGGCCATCCAGAACTAGCCTTGGTCCATGAAACAGTAGAGACAACTAAACTTTGGCATAGAAGGCTTACATATGTGCATTACAGAGCATTACCAATTGCAAGCAAAGATGTTGAAGGTCTTCCAGAAATTCAATCAAAACATGATGTGCAAAGGATGTGCAAAAGGAAATAATACAAAGAAGACATTTCCAAGTAGCGAAAGCAAAGCAAAAGGAATATTGGAAATCATCCACTCTAATGTATGCGGTCCTATGTCATCAAGCTCACTAAGCGGGTATGTATACTATGTTTCTTTTACTGATGACTTTTCTTCGAAGACATGGATTTAGTTCATGAAGAACAAAGATGAAGTTTTCAGCAAGTTCAAGGAATTCAAATCCTTGATCGAGAATCACATAGACAAGAAGATCAAGACCTTTCAATCAAATAATGGCAGAGAATTCATATCTAATGAATTCAAAGAGTTATGCAAAGACTCAGGGATTAAGAGGGAGTTGTCCACTCCTTATAATCCACAATAGGATGGGATTGCAGAAAGGAAAAATAGAAGTATCATGGAAGCTACAAGAGCAATGCCTCATGATCAATATATTCCTATGCATCTTTGGGCATAAGCTTCCAGAACAACGATGTATGTACATAACTGTACTCCACATAGAGTACTCGAGAACAAGACTCCTAAAGAATTATTATCCATCAAGAAACCACAAGTCAGCCATCTCAGAATATTTGGCTGTCCTGTGTACATACACATTCCAAAAGAAAAGAGAACAAAATTAGATTCTTCAGGAAATAAGGGTATATTTGTGGGATAATCTGAAATCTCTAAGGCTTACAGAATATATTTTCCAGGATACAAGAATATTGACATCAGCAGGGATGTGACATTTGATGAAGACACAACTTACAAGAAATCTAGAAAGAAACCTGCTAAAGAATCTAAAGAAGCAGAAGCACCCATAATTCATGATGCAACCATGAATGAAGAAACTCAAGAAGAAGATCGAGCGTTTGAAGAACCACAAAGACCTGTAGATCCACTTCAATAGAAGAATCCTCATAAGAGGAAACATGCTTGGGTATGAGAACTTATCCAAGGTGCGGAAATATATGGTGCTCCATAAGAGAATCACAGAGAAAGAAAAAGGACCAGATCCTGCTCCGGATATGTAGCATTACTATGTGATTTCATTGATAAAGAACCTTCCATTTATGAAGAAGCGGCAGAATGGAAAGAATGGAAGGATGCTATGATCAAAGAATATCAATCGATCATGAAGAATGATGTTTGGGATGTTGTCCCAAGACCAGAAGGGAAGTCAGTTGTAACTTCCAAATGGATCTACAAGATCAAGCATGCTATAGACGGTAGCATAGAGAAATATAAAGCAAGATTTTTTTCTCGGGGTTTCTCACAGAAAGAAGGAATAAATTATGAAGAAACCTTTGCACCTGTAGCCAGATACACTTCCATCAGATCAGTACTTTCCCTGGTTGCAGTGATGAAATGGAAGATAAACCAAATGGATGTCAAGACTGCTTTCTTGAATGGTGTAGTGGAAGAGGAAGTGTATGTAGAATAGCCACTTGGTTTTGAGACACATGATAGAGAGTCTCTTGTATGCAGATTGAAGAAAGCCCTGTATGGTTTGAAACAGGAACCTAGAACTTGGTACGGTAGAATTGACAACTTTCTATCCAATTTGGGATTTACCAAGAGTAAAACATATTCCAACCTTTACTACAAGGTTGAAGATGGAAACCCAGTGATGCTCCTACTATATGTAGATGATCTGTTTGTGACAGGTTTGGATGGGTTGATTGCTGATACGAAGAGAAAGCTTGCTACCGAGTTGGAAATGAAGGACTTGGGTATGATGCATTATTTTATAGGTATGGAGGTGTGGCAGAGTGTAGATGGAATCTCCCTTGGACAAGGGAAGTATGCAGTAGAGATCCTGAAAAGGTTTGGGATGATGGATTGTAAGGCTATGGCCACACCTATGGCATCGAACATTAAGCTATTGAGTGATGCTTCATCAGATTCAGTTGATGCTATGATGTATCATCAGATGATTAGGTCCTTGATGTACTTGATGAACACTAGACCAGATATTTGCTTTGCTGTGAACACCTTAAGCCAGTTCTTGACAGATTTGAGACATGTTCACTTGATTGCTGCAAAGCATATTTTGAGATACCTGAGAGGTACAGTTGATTATGGGATCAAGTATGATACGAATCAGAAGATTAACCTAGAGGGTTATGTTGATTCATATTGGGTAGGCAGTGCCATACATAGGAACAACACTTTAGGATGTTGCTTCAGTATGGGATCAGGTGTGATCTCTTGGTTTAGCAGGAAGCAATCATGTGTGGCACTGAGCATAGCTAAAGCAGAGTATGTCACAGCTTGTTTAGCTAGTTGTGAGGCGGTATGGATCAGGAAGCTACTATCTAATTTATTTGATCTCCAGCTGGATGCTACTTGTATACACTGTGACAACCAGAGTTGTGTGAAGTTGTTAGAGAACCTAGTGTTCCATGACAAGTCAAAGCATATCGAGATCAAGAATCGCTATATCAGGGATATGGTGCAGAGGGGAGCAATGAAGCTCTAGTATATTGTGACGGATGATCAGATAACTGATGTGTTGATGAAGCCATTGGCCAAAGTGAAGTTTGAGTACTTTAGGGAGAAGCTTGGTGTTCTCCAGATCGAGGTCCCTTCCAAGGGGAAGTGACGAGTTTGGATGCCATTCTGACGAGTAGGTCAGATGTAAGGGCTAAGCCATTCTGTCATGGTGAGAGGATTGGTTCCTTCCATGTCAAATATGAGTGCTGATCCATTCTAATATGACTATAGGATTGGTTCCTACATGATCAGATATAAGGGCTATTGCCATTCTTGGAATGGAGCTTCCTGGTGAGTTACCAGGAATACTTGGTCTTGGATTGAGGGCCTTTCTGAGATGATTGTAATATGTAGTCTTACATGATCAGATGTGAGAGCATGGCCATTCTAATGTGATTGAGGGATGTGTTCCCACTTGATCAGATATAAGGGTTGTTGCCTTTCTGACGAGTAGGTCAGATGTGAGTGCCAACCATTCTGATGTGACTGTAGGATGAGGTCCTACATTATCAGATGTAAGGTCTACCACCTTTTTGATGAGGAGGTCAAATGTGAGTGCTGGCCATTCTAACAAGTAGGTCATATGTAAGGGCTACTGTCATTCTCTGAATGGAGGTACCTAGTCAGTTACCAGGAACCCTCAGTATAGGACTGAGCGCCTTTCTGACGAGTCAAGTTCAGATGTAAGTGTTGTGCCTTTCTAATGAGTCAAGGTCAGATGTGAGTGCTAGCCATTTTGACAAGTAGGTCAGATGTAAGGGCTATCAAAGACCTACCAATACGTAGGACTACACCCAGCATGAAAAAGGGCTGGCTCTGTAGAACTTCCTGTGATGAGAAGAATCATGAGATAGCACATATGATGATGACCTAGTGATGATCCAGATTGAGCTATGATCCAGATCTAGTTATGATGTCCCCGAGATGATCCAGATCGAGTGACGATTCAGATCCAGATCAAGCTATGATCCAGATCTATTGATGATGACCCAGTGGTGATCCAGATCAAGTGACGATCTAGACCCAGTGATGGTGATCCAGATCGAGTGACGATCCAGATCCAGTGATGATGATCCAGATCCAGTGATGATGATCTAGATCCAGTGACGATCCAGATCAAGTATGATCCAGTGATGATGATCCAGATAGAGTGATGATCCAAATCCAGATGAATATGACTTGAAGATGACGAGAACTTGATGATGACCCAGATGATACAGAGAAGAAGACTTGTGCTGAAAATTGTGTTGAGAGAATACCTTCCTAGTTAAGAGGGAGTGTTGATGTATATGTAACTTCGGAATGTATTCACTTGTATTTCTTATGTATTGTAACTCGATGTTTATTCTGGGATGTATTTGTAATGTACTTGAGTCATGTCATGCTCCAATGTTCCGATCGGGAAGATCTATAATGTAAACAAGTCATGTCAAGTCATTATGGGTAACCCTCCTATTGTCTAAGTGTTAAAGTACCTGCAGTTCTAGGGCACTAGGGTTATTAGACTCTCCTAGAGAGGTCGGCCCTAGTAGGGTTTTAGTCATGTTGAGATTAGTATAAATAGAGAGCTAGCCTCTCTATTTAGCACACAGCTCATACACACTCAAGTGTAGCGCATAGTTGAGGAAGGAGAAGACAATGGGGCTAGATAGAAAGAAGGTTACTGCTGTCAGGAGATCATCTTACTGTTTTGGGGTTTTACTTTTGGTGCTGATTCTATCTCTGTGGAAGTTTCGGGGTTTTCTCCATTTATGGTTTCCTTGAGGAAAAACAATGTGTTCATTGTCTGTTGTATTTGATTGCTGTGCTTGTTGTTCTCTCAGTTAAATATCTTAATGTTATACTAGCTTAATGTTAAAAATATAATAATAACCAATAATCACACGATCAACCCAAAATATTAACTAGGTAAAATATTCTTGGCGAGAAGCCTAGGAATTCTTACACATCAATAATCTAGATAGTAAATAGTCTTCCTTACTCGTTAATATTTCGAGCCTTGAACACATGCATCATAAACCTGGAAGTAAATCCTTACTTGTGAATTTTCTATACAAGCATCAGATCTGCGTTAACTTTGAAAAAGCTAAGTAAGCCTCGGTCTAACCTCAAGCCCCCTTTCAATAAGAGAAGAAATTAAATATCAACATCATACAAAATTCATACCAATAAACCAATGCTCAGAAATACAATCAAATATTTTGACTCATTTATTATCAACATTCAAGACGAAAAAATAAACATAGATTTTGTATGAATACTGATATGTAAGATAGTAAGGAAGATTCGATAGACTCTTAGTTATGGATAAATCAAAGAGATATTTAACTTCTGAATGTATCATTAATGTCTCAATTTTCTAATCTATCTTTTATTTATACTAATGTTAACTACTAAATTAGTATTTCTTGATATGATTTAGCATCTAATATCACCTAGAAAAATTTTAAATTTTTGTGAAACCTTGGCGATGTTACATATGGTATCAGAGCACATGTTCAGAAACTAGGCTTGAAGTGGCTCATCACACGTAAACAAAAAGTAAATAGAAAGTATGCGTACTGATTTATGATTTTAAGTGTTACTGTACAAAATATTTATGAATTAGATTTGTAGGTATGGAAGGACTCGAAGAGTATGTTGAAGAGAGGTCCTCGTTAAATGAAAAAAATAATTCTAGAAAAGAGCATGTTAAAGAAGATATAACTAATAACTCATTTGAATTATTGCAAACAGTTAAGGATTTAAAAACTAAAATGGAGACTATTAAAAAAAAATGAGAGAATCCTCAGAGCTCAGGAGGAGCTGAATCAAATACTGCTAGAAAAGTTTCATAATGAAGAAATGGATAAACATATAGAATATGACAATACATCCTATAAACATAAGAGTAAAAGGTCAAACATTCTAAAATTGAAAGCAGTTCTTCTTCTGAAATTAATGGTAACTCGCATAGAAAGAAACACCAATATTCTAGTCACAACAGTGAGAGTAATTATCATTCTAGTAAGAAGAAATACAATCCCTATGAAGAGATTATGGAGAGTTTAAAAAGATCAAACCACCAACTTTTAATGGAGAAACAGAAAAAGGAGATGAAGCCGAATCATGGCTGTCTGAAATGAAAAAATACTTTTAAATATATAATTATTTAAATTAGTTAAAAGCAAGGATGGAAATATATAACTTAATTGGAAAAGCCGACATCTGGTGGCAGGACATAAAGCGAGTTAAGGGCATTAAAGAGAAGAATATAAACTAGAGCTCTTTTAAAAAGTACTTTGAATTTTTTTCTTCTGTCGGAGCAATATTATGAGGAATGAGCTAAAGAATGTTATGACCTAAAGTTGGGAACCATGAATATGAAAGAGTTAAATAATAAATTTTTATGTTTACTGCGATATGTGCTTTATATTGTTGATAAAAAACCCAAGGTGTAGCGGTATCTAAATTGTTTACCTTTTCATACTAAGGACAGAATTGAATATGATAATCCCAAAACCCTTGAAGAGGCCATGCGAAAAGCAAATTTCTACTATGAGAAAAACTGGAAAAGGGAGAACATGCCAAACTGGAAACCAAGAGGTCTAATAATTTTGAACACAGAAAGAAGGGTTTCACACCTAATCGGAATTTTGGACATAATAACTCACGTAATGTTCCTAACAAAAAATTTCAAGGAAATAAAAGTAACTCACAACAAAATCCTATTGGCATAAGAAATAAAGAATTTACAAATAATCATAGTAATTACATTAAAAATAACGAACGTAAGGAACCAATGAAATGTTGGGAATGTCAGGGACCTCACTATGCATCAATCTGTCATAACTGGAAGAATACCATCAACAACATTCATGCTATGTAGGAAGAAACAACGGTTGGTGATTTATCAAGAGGGATGCCCAGAATCAATGTAGCGCTAGAAAAAAGACAGGATGAATATCAGAGTTCCATGGTGGAAGTAGAAGGTATGCTGAACCATGAACCCATTTTTATTTTAATTGACCTAGGGGCTAGCATGAGTTATCTCTCCCCCAGTTTAGTGGAGAAAAGTAAACTACTAGTAGAAAAATTTTCAAAGTCATGGCTGATTCAATTAGCTACATGAGCAAAAAGGAAAGTAATTAATTTTGTGAAAGATTGTACTTTATTTATGAATCAGTTTGAAACTTCTGTAAACTTGAATATACTTTCGTTAGGATCCTATGATATATTAATTGGAATTGATTGGTTGGAACAACATCGAGTAGTGTTGAATTGTTTTGATAAAAATTTTACCTGTTTAAATAACGAAGGATAAACAATAATAATAAAAGGAATTCCTAGGAAAACAAAAATCAGACATATTTCTTCCTTACAACTAAAAAGGATTGTTCTGAAGGGATGCAAATCTTCTACTGTAACCATAAATAATGAAGAACACATTAATAAATAATACAAACTAAAATTTGAAGATATACCAATTATGAGAGGTTATTCGGATGTATTTCTAGAGGAAATTTCGGGATTGCCTCCAAAAAGAGAACTGGATTTCACCATTGCGTTGGTACCCGGTGTGGTGCCTAACTCAAAATTTCCTTACCGGATGAACATCCTAGAGCTTAATGAACTAAAGTCACAACTAAAGGAACTGATAGATAAAATGTATATAATACTAAGTGTGTCTCCTTGGGGAGCATTGGTCATCTTTGTTAAAAACAAGGACGGTACCCTGCGCTTATGCATTGAATACCGTCAACTTAATAAGATGACAATTAAAAATAGATACCCATTTCCCCGCATAGATGATCTGTTCGATCAGTTACAAGGAGCAATAGTATTTTCAAAAATCGACTTAAGATACGATTATCATAAAGTCTGAATTAAGGACGAGGATATTTTCAAGACAACTTTTAGGACTATATATGGTCACTATGAGTTTGTTGTCATGCCATTTGGGCTCACTAATGCCCCGGATGTCTTCATGTGTTTAATGAATAACGTATTATATAAATATTTAAATAATTTTTTAGTAGTTTTAATTGATGATATTGTAATCTATTCTATGATTAAAGAAGAGCATGAGGAACATTTAAAAATTGTTTTACAAGTGTTAAGGGAACATCATCTGTATTCCAAGTTCAGTAAATGCGACTTCTTCAAAGATAAAATACAATACTTGGGTTACATAATCACTAAATATGGGTCTCAGTTGATTTAGATAAGATAAAAGCAATTAACGAATGGTAGGTCCCAAAGGATGTGATTGATGTGTGGTCATTCATGGGGATCACCGGGTATTATTGAAGGTTCATTGAGGGTTTCTCAAGGATCGCGAATCCCATAAATTCTCTATAGAAGAAAGGAAAGAAGTTTGTATGGGATCAATCATGTGAAGAGAGTTTTAAAAAATTAAAAGAATTATTAACAACTACATTGATTTTAAGAATTGCGGATCCTAACAAGGACTTTGTTGTATGCACTGATGCATGAAACGATGGCCTTGGTGGGGTCTTAACTCAATAAGGACACGTAATAGCGTACGAGTCCAAAAAACCTAAAATTACCAAGAAAAATTACACTACTTATGATCTAGAATTGGCTTCCGTGATACATGCTTTAAAAGATGTGGCGCCATCACTTGATCGTGAGAAAATTTATTTTAATGATGGATAATAAGGGTTTAAAGTGTCTGTTGGATAAACCAAATTTAAACGCAAGGAAAGCTAGGTGGCTAGATTTCCTTAGCGAATATGATTTTGAGATCCAACATATCAAGGGGAAGGAAAACAAAGTAGCTGATGCTTTGAGAATGAATGTAATATTAAGTTTTATGGTAGAAATCAGTACTTACAATGGCATATTTAGAAGATCAACTCGAAGGAGTAAAATTGGATGAAAACTATAAAAAATTGCAAGCTAAAGTGGCAGAAAATGTAACCGAAATTTTAAATACATTCTACAGTCTAAATGAAAAAGGTTTAATACTTTATAAAAATCTGCTATATATACCTAATGTACCTAAAGTTAAGTTGTTGATTTTGAATGAAATACATAAAATTCCTTATTCTGGACACCCTGGATGTCAAAAGACAATAACTATGTTACAGAAGGACTACTTTTGGCCGAATATGAAGAATGAGTTGGAAGAATATATTGCTAGATGTTTTGAGTGTCAACATGTTAAGACTGAACATCAACATCCCGTCGATTTACTACAACCGTTACCAATTCCTAGATGGAAATGGGAAGTATTCAACATTGTTTTTTTTACAGGTTTTCCTATAAATAAGAACTAGAATGATTCAATCATGGTAGTTGTTGACAAAATCAGCAAGGAAGCCCATTTTATACCAGTAAAGACCACTCATAAGGCTACTAACATTCCTGAAATATTTATGAAACTTTTTTCGTTTGCATGGGATTCCAAAAGTTATAATTTTTGAAAGGGACCCTAAATTCACGGGAAACTTTTGGAAATATTTATTTAAAGGTCTAGATACTACTTTGAATTTCAATACATATTTTAATCCGCAAACGGATGGACAGACATAAAGGGTAAATCAAATCTTGGAAGACATGCTAAGGATGTATGTTAGAGAACAACCAAGTAAATGGGAGGACTACTTACAATTGGTTGAGTTTGTATACAACAACCACTACCAAGCTTCAGGAAAATTCAGCCCATTTGAAATTCTATATGCCAGAAAATGCAATACTCCCATATCATGGAGTAACCCAGTTGACAGGTTAATAGTAGGACTTGACTTATTAAAGGAGATGGAATTAAACATGAAGTAATTACAAGGTAATTTAAAGGTTGCAAAAGACAGGAAGAAGAGTCAAGCGGATCTTAAACGAACTCAGAAAGAGTTCCAGGTGGGTGAACATATTTTCATTAAGGTAAAACCTAAAAATAGTTCCTTAAAATTAGGGATTTGTGGTAAGTTAGCAGCACCTGGGTACTATGGGCCTTTCAAAATATTATCCAGAGTTGGACTGGTGGCATACCAATTGGCCTTACCACCGAATCTTAAAGTTCATAATGTTTTTCATATTTCTGTTTTAAAAAGATATGTACATGATGCTACTCATCTTATAAATTGGAATGATGTGTAGGTGGAACCTGAAGGATATTTTCTGGTGGAACCGGATTGTATCCTCGAAAAGAGGGAGATATTTCTTCGGAGTCGCACCATTGGGAAGGTGAAGGTGCAATGGAAGAATCTTATTCTAGAAGAAGCAACCTAGGAATTGGAGAGTCATATGCGGGAAACATATCCAATTCTGTTCCAGGGAAGCTCAAAGGATGATGAATAAAGTAACATCGAGGACGATGTTAGAATTAAGGGGGGGTGTATGTCACGTACCCCAATTTCATTAACATTTTTGGTTTAAAGACTAGCGTAGATCCAAATCCTAGGCTCTATTAAGCGCCGAGAGGGATCAAATCTCTTCTTAGGTATCCATTGATTTGATTCAAACCAAAATACAGATCTTTTTAGGTAAGGTCCACATATAATATTATCATTATTAATATTTAATATTATTTATGGCCCACATATAGTATTTATTATTATTTTTATTTTGTTAGGAACAAACCCTACAACATTTCCCCATACATGGTTTTAAAACCACATGCAAGGCCTTGCAAATGGTCTTAAAACCATTTGCAAAGCCCTCTTAAACCATGTACAATAAAACCATGGCTTGTTTAGGAGGCCTTGCACATGGTTTTCAAACCATCTGGAAGGCCCTCCTAAACCATGTACAATAAAACCATGGGTTGTTTAGAAGGCCTTGCAAATGCTTTTAAAACCATGTGCACATGGTTTTAAAACC
>LPNX010112960.1:435488-460050 GCA_001517045.1 Pseudotsuga menziesii
TTTGGCCTCTAATTAAAAAAAATATTTGTTATTAATAAAAATAGCGTTAGGTAACCTAACAAGATCTCTCCCATACTGAGCTGTAAAGCGTCTTGGGCGCAATAAAAAGGTTGACTATCAACTCACGAGAATTCAAAACTGGAATTGTAAAATAAAACAGTTGACTGGAAAATTCAAAATTGGACAATACATACAAATTCTAAAAATGAGACATTCACTACAAAATCTGTGAAAGTTACTCTCTTACATAAGAGTTTGACTTAATGCCATTAGCCTATTGAGATATTATTAAGATCGATTGGAATCTCATTCAACATAGTACAAATAAGATCTGTCATTATTAGCTACCCAGCCATGACACCCACATAGGGCTCAAGCATGTGGGGTATGTCACGTACCCCAATTTCATTAACATTTTTGGTTTAAAGAATACATTATATTTTATTTTTATTGTAAAGTTTGTGATTATTGACCATGTGGGGTCAAGGATGACTGTAATTAATTATGTTGAATATTTTATTAGTTAATAAATAAAAGATGATACAAATAGCATAAGAAGGATGTTGAATGAGTTTCCACTGACCCACTAGGGGGAATAGATTGGAGCGAGAGCAAACTTACACATGGGAGCATCCTCAACCACTTCTATTTGTTGCAGGGAGTAACTTCCCTAATTTTGTGGTCATGTTCCCCAAGAAAGTGGAATAGGGCAGGTGGCTCATTAATTGAAAAACTGACAAAAAAGACCTAGGCATGCATATATCTATCCATCGAATTCAGGAGGAGGTTGTTCAGTTTTACCTTGTGAAATTTTTGAATGCTGAAAAAGGAGCACACGAGATTTGATGAGGGGAAAGTTAGAAGTGGTTTGAGTGTTAAGATTGTTTTCAGAACTAGTGTAGCTTGTTAGCTGAGTTCTTTACTGCTAAGGACAAAAGTACTGTTGTTAAGTACTTCTGTGGAGTTGCAGGGGTATTTAATCCCATCCTTTCACACAGTGCTTTCATGTTGGTGGATCAATAGACAGGCTTGGGGGTCCTAAGACAAGTAGTTGAGCTATCTTCAGGAAACGGTTGGGTGAAACGAGCTCCGATGGGCTGTTTGTTTCTTCTAAAAGTTGCCAGGTTCTATTGTGTTAACTTATTTACTTATGTCCAAGCAAGATACTAATATGAATGGAGTTATGTCTAGTTTTTATTTAATTATATATTTTGTGTTAGTTAGTAGAGTGTTAAAAGTTATAAATTATTTAGGAAGGTTTACTTATAAACATAAATGAGTCTTTAATTAGAAAAGAAAGATTTATGAATAAAATTTCCTTTCTGTATTTTTCCACTCATCTTTTGATGATGTACTCTAGTACATAAGGACTAATTAGTTGTAGATAGGAATGATTTATCCATGGTTAAAATGAACTCAAACTTCTTCAATTTTGGAAGCTTTTATTACTATTTGTGATTTTTACAATATTAATTCTATTTCTAGGACTTACTCATTTTTTTTATAAAAATATCTAAGAATTCTTTATTTAGAAAACATCTTCATAAGTTTTCCTATCATACAATCAGTAAACTACATAGGGTTAAATTTAATATTAATTACTGTAATATAATATGTTTATTTACATTAGTAACAATAAACTATCTTTCCTTAATTAAAACCTAAATCATAAATATAATACTTTTCACATAATACAATGCAAGTATTTAAAACCTAGTAAACCAAACAATCTGTATAACATCATTATTTTTTTATGGCACACTGTTCCTTAAAAACCCAACTATAAAGAAATAAGTTAACTATTTAACTTAATACCAAAACCTAAGATAATATTTTACAAAAAAAATTATACAAACAAGAATCGTAACAACGTTGATAATGGCTTTAGCTAGTTCTTATCCATAGAATAAATTGCAACAGAAATAATCATTTAATAGAAAACGCTTCACAAGTTTTAACACAATACAACCCAAATTACTAGATTTAACCCATATTTACGCTGAGGCCATAGGTTCTGTCAGTTAAAAAGCAATGATTATAAAAACAGAGTTTTAATTTAATTAAAGCATTTAAGAAATATATTTACCACTTGGACTAAAATACCAAAAATATGAACAGATTTCTTAACCTCAAAATAATTGCAATGACTGCGCAAAGGGATGAGCAAATTCCTTACAACTTAAAAATAGTTTAAACAAACATTTACAAAAATGTTAGAACACTATCCTTTACCCAAAGGAATGTATACAAGAGCCGTAGCTCTAGGGTGAAATCCTAAGGGTTATCACCGAAATAGCCTTGCAGCATTCCCCATTTTCTTTCCAAAACCAAACAAAACAACGACTACCACAAACAAATCTGAATACAACTGTAACACGCAAGTAGAACCAGTGGTATCATTGTAGACACATTCAAGAACAAGGGAAACTCAGGGTTGGGACCAAGGATTACCAAGCCCGTCATGCTCCTACCCATCAGCCGCAGAGGAGTCACATTAAACTTTGTTGTGCACTGCCTTGTATATTCACTTGTCAACACACAAATGGAAACAACTTAGAACTGTTTTATTTTTAGCTTAAACATAACAAAGTAAAAATGCATAAAGAACTTGTTATCAGAGTGTTAAAATACCACAGCTGAGCTGGAAGAACACAACAATGGAGGAGAGTCATAGCATATAGTCTACAAATGCCATGGCTGAGCGGGAAGAAAACATCGATGGCAGAGAACCAGAACTAGAGTTTGTTATTTCTTACTTCCATGGCTAAGACGATAACAAAATTCTCCACAAATCCTCGAGAAGGTCAAGAGTCTGTTGGCCATTTCCTCCACCCAAAACGGTTTACAAGGTTCATACAAAATGTGTTTTAGGCATTATACTATTTAGGTTTTATGCCAAGCCCTTTTTTTGAATCGATATGATAACATGTGGAATCCACTAACGTCGATATTTTTCACCCAAATAATATAGTTTGAACCAAGCAACGAATTACCTTGGAAAATCATACATTGTTTATATATTAACAGTTAAACCAACCATTTTTGCATAATGAAAATTAGAGTTAGACTATAACTATTATTTTTATGCATGATTAATATTATATATAGGTTGTATGGTTATATGTCTAGGATAGGTTTGTTTCATTTGAAGTTAGTAGTTATCTGCTCAATGAAAATAGTAATGAACATTTAAAGACTTAGGATAGTTCTAGGTTTAACATAGTAACAATTAATAGTTATAAACCAATTGAAATGTATTCAAGCTTTAGTAATACAATTTGCTAAACAAAACTTGGTTTATAACTATATACCATCATTCATATAATTTATATGATATAACCAACAATCATAGGATCAACCCAAAATATTACCTAGGTAAAATATTCTTGGCGAGAAGCCTAGGAATTCTTAGACATCAATAATATAGATAGTAAATAGTCTTCCTTACTAGTTAATATTCGGACCCTTGAACACATGCATCGTAAACCTAGAAGTAAATCCTTACCTGTGAATTTCATATACAAGCATCAGATCTGCGTTACATTTGAGAAAGATAAGTAAGCCTTGGGCTAACCTCAGGTCCTCTTTCAGTAAGAGAAGAAATTAACTATCAACATCATACAAAATTCATACCAATAAACCAATGCCCTGAAATACAATCAAATATTTTGACTCATTTATTATCGACATTCAAGACGAAAAAATAAACATAGATTTAGTACGAATACTGACATGTAAGATAGTAAGTAAGATTCAGTAGACTCTTAGTTATGGCTAAATCAAAGAGGTATTTAAATTCTGAATGTATCGCTAATGTATCCATTTTCTAATCTATCTGTTATCTATACTAATGTTAACTATTAAATTAATATTTTCTTCTTATGATTTAGCATCTAATATCACCTAGAAAATTTTAAATTTTTTGTGAAATCTTGGGGATGTTACATATGCATTAGATGCAAAGGGTATGAGAGTTGAATTTGTTGATGGCCAAGTTATGATGTGGCCCAAAGGGAATATAATAGATGATGCAAATGTGATTGCAGAAGAAGAGGTAGGATTGTACAAGCTAAAGGGGCAACCTGAATAAGCACTGATTCATGAGTCAATTGAACGAAGCAAACTGTGGCACAGAAGGCCTAAACATGTGTACTATAGAGAACTACAGATGGAAAGCTAAGTAGTTGCTAGAATATCAGAGATCCATGCAAAGAATGAAGGAATTTGCAAAGGATGTGCACAAGAAAAGAGTGCAAAGATGACATTTCCCAACAGTGAGATAAAATCCAAAGGAATACTGGAGATAGTACACTCGGATGTATGCAGACCCATGCCTTCTATCTCATTAAGAGGGTATGCGTACTATGTTTCCTTTATAGATGATTTCTCACGTAAGACTTGGACATATTTCAAGAAAGGGAAAAGTAAAGTTTTTAGTAATTTCAAGGAACATAAATCCTTGGTCGAGAACCAAACCGATAAGAATAACAAGACTTTACAATCAGATAATGGCATATAATTCAACTCAGAAGAATTCAAGGAACTTTGCAGAGAGTCCAGGATTAAGAGGGAGTTAAGCACTCCGCACAATACTCAACAGAATGGGGTTGTAGAACAAAAGAATCGAACCAAAATGGAAGCAGCAAGAATAATGCTACATGACCAGGCTCCTCCTATGCACATTTGGGCAGAGGAAACAAGGACAAATTTCTATGTACAAAACCATACTCCTCATCGAGTACTTGACAAAAAGAATCTAGAAGAGGATTTCTCAGGAGAGAAACCAGAAATCATCCATTTGAGAATATTTGGATACCCGATATACATACATATCCCAAAGGAGAAAAGGACCAAGCTCGATCCTTCTGGGAAGAAGGGTATATTCATAGGATACAATGATACATCAAAGGCCTACCGAATATACTTCCTAGGATTAAAGAAGATCGGCATCAATAGAGATGTAACCTTTGATGAAGAATCGACATACTTCAGATCCAGGAGGAAACCTATTCAAGAGGATAAGTAACTTGAAAAATTGAGAACTATGGAATTTGGAGAAGCAATTCCAGAATACCATGAAGATCATGACATGGCAGAACCACAAGATCTGATAGAGACAATCGTTGAGAAGGAATCCCAAAAGAGAAAACCAACATGGGAATGAGAGCTCATACAAGAAGCAGAAAGGTATGGCACTCCAAAGGGAATACATAGAGAAAGAAAAAGGGAAAATACCTACAATAGCTATGTATCCCTCCTATGTGACATAATTGGCAAAGAATCTTCCACCTATGAAGAGGCTGCATAAGAGAAAGAATGGAAGGATGCTAATATTGAGTGGATATGGTGGATTATGGGCTCAAGTATGAAGCAAATCAGAATATTAAGCTACAGAGTTATGTTGATTCAAATTAGGTAGGTAGAGCCACTAACAGGAACAACACTTCAGGTTTCTTCTTTAGTTTGGGATCTGGCATGATCTATTGGTTCACCAAGAAAAAACTCATGCATGGCACTAAGTAAATCCAAGGAAGATTATGTTTTCGCTTGCTCTGCTAGTTGCGAGGGAGTGTGGCTATGAAATCTATTGTTCAAATTATTTGATCTCTAGTTGGATGTGACTTGTATAATCTGTGACAATCAGAGTTTCATGAAGTTATTTGAAAAACCTGTGTTCCATGAAAATTCAAAGCACGTTGAGATCAATTTCCATTATATCAGGGACATGGTGTAGAGAGGAGAATTGAAGCTCTAGTATGTGGAAATGGATGAGCAAACAGTCGATGTGTTGACCAAGCCTCTGGCCAGAGTGAAGTTCGAGTAATTCAGAGAAATACTTGGTGTGATCTAGAACGATACCACTCAGAAGAGGGATTGATGTGTTCTAGCATAGCTAGAGAGACAGGTTACCTGAGAGTAAAATACTGGAAAAGATCATAGGTTTCTCAGATGTAATCAGTATTGTAGGTTGACCTTGGATGTAATGAGTCATGGTGAAGCTTGCACGTTATCCTTAGATGTAATCAGTCCTAATATGTTTCTATGCTAGAAATAGAGGATGTATAATATGTCACATGGGAAATGAGACAGGTTGTTCAAGCGGGAAAAATTTCGGTGAAGTAGGATGCTCAAACGTAATCAATCATGTAGGTTGTCCTCGGATTTAATCAGTCCTAGAAAATCTCATAGGTTATCCTTGGATGTAGTGAGTACCGAGACAGGTTATTCGAGTGTAAACATGACCCCTGGTGTGGTATGCAGGTTACTTAAATGTAATAAGTACTATGGTTTTTCTGAGTGTAAAAGTAGTCCTGGCATGGTACACATGTTAATCATATGTAATACACCCCAAAGGTTGTATAAATGGAAAAGATCCTGGATGCAGGTTGTTTATATGTAATAGGTCCTTGAAGTTGACCTAGAACATAAAATTCATGGTGTAGTAGGTTGTTTGGTCATAATCAGTATTTACATATATATCTATATATGTGTGTGTTCCCATGTTGATATGATAAGTTCATGAAGTATGTGGGGTGCACCTAGGCAGCTCTCCTTTTCTGGTAGAATAGAGGTTGACCATGGATGCTCTATGTGCTCTGTTTTGTTTTTGTGCAGGACAAAAGAGATGATCTCAATACGACAAGATAAAGGTAGAAGATAGACATTGTTTCCATGGCAATGTAAAGAAGTTCATGGCTAGTCCCTGCATGATGGATTACTCAAGATGTGATGAAGGCCTGGATGAGGAGTAGGACTATACCCATCATGAAAAAGGGCTGGCTCTATAGAAACTTATGATGACAAATAGTACCATTTGATGATCGATAAGAAGATGATGATGGAAAAAACTATGCTGATGACTCCATGATGAACACTTGACCAGATGTGTTGATGACTATGAAAGATATATAATACCTTCCTAGTTAAGAGAGAGTGTTGATGTATTTGTAACTTAAGAAGATATTCTGATGTTTATTATCATTGTATGTTGTTGTACCCCCAATGGAGATGTGTTTTAATCTTTGTGGGATGTCTTTATTGTGTCTAAACCTTGAGGTAAAACCTCTATTGTAAGTTGGGGCAATAGTCCCCAGTGTGACATCATGTAATTTGTATTTGGAGTATATCTAGGAGAAGTAGGTCTTGTTAGGGAAATAGGCCAGCCTAGTCATGTTACATGTAAAAGGTTAGTCACTTGATTAGTATAAATAGGAAGGTTCTCTCCCTCATTTATACACACCTCACACTCACTCAAGTTTGCAAGAGAGAGAGAAGGCATGAGAGATAGATATATGCTGAATACTTCTTATTAATGGGATTGATCATCTTATGAAATGGTCTTTGTGACTGTACTATTCTGATGAAGTTTGTGGGGTTTTCTCCTTTATGGTTTCCCCAGTGAAAATATTTGTGTCTTTTGTATCTATTATATCTTATGCATCTTGTTGTGCTTGTTATTATTTCAGAAAAAATATCATAATTAAGATAACAAGATCTTGAAAAACTAACACACTGTCACATGGACTACCCATTACCATGCGATTAAGTTCAGTTATCACATCGGCTATTTTCAATTTTTTTTATAATTTTTAATTATGAATTTTGAACGACGCCCATTAAATCAATCTCAACAGTACTCTTACCTCATTCTAGTTTAAGATGAAAAAAGATATATGGTAGTCCACCCCAAAATTCTAATATATATACACCTTTCGACATAATTAACCTTTCATACTCCAGTGGTATCAAATTTGTTTCCTTGTATCATCCTATGGATATAAATCTCCCAGTGAATAAATTTGCATTCCATGTCATACTATGAGGATGACTATGATGAGCAGTATGAAGAATACTGAGGAAGATATGAAGAATAAGAAATCCTCTATGTTGATGGATGCCTGCCAAAACATGAATATGATGAAGACTATTGGACATCATATGGGGAAGATATCAGATCTGATTCTCCAATGGTTAAGAAAAACTTTATTGAGATTATTTAGGCACGTGAGAGCATGTCTCATTGCTACAAGGACTATTTAGCTTTGGGTAGGAATATTTGTGCAAACCTTTATTTTGGAGATTATATTTATTTCAAGTATGGATTATAGCCCAAGCATGATTATGATCATTCTTTCAAGAGCAGCAAGCTATCCACAGAGAACCAAGTTATTCCACCTCTCTGAGAAAATATGAGGAGGAAGGAACCAAAAGTGAAGATTCCCCCCAAGCCATCTGCATGTTCAATATTTAAGAGTTTGTTTGGTTTTCCTTCAAGAAGAGATTCTAAATATTATGAAATCAGTACCACTAAAGATGAAAAAGTCTCAAGTTTCTTGGAAGAGAATATAAATGAAGTGGAGACAAAGATATAGGAGGTGAAGTGCAAATCACCACAAGGTGGTTGCATAAGAGAAGAAGTTGAAGAGGAATGCACTTATGGTTTCTTGATGGGTGATCTTCGGATCACTGCTCAAGGTTTTGGCTCATGTATGGGTGGTGAGACATATTTTGGATAAGATACAAAAGAGGTACACAAATCATATTTACAGTCACCTATTGAACCACAGAATGAAGAAGAAAACAAGGCTACAACGCTCAGGTGTGAAAGAAAATATTTGGTGGAGGAGCAGGCCACCAAAGTATACGTACAAAAAGAGGATAACTTGAATAACATGAATGATTAAAGTTATAATTTTTGCAGCAGCCATGTAGACCTACAACCATCTGATCCATGGGAGGATGGAAAGACTTCACTTGCCTCTGAGGACTGCAAGATGAAGAACAATTGTGTGGGAGATGAATCTAATCCTGGTTTACCTGTTAATGAACCCAAAATAAATACAGAGGAGGGTGATAATACCAATGATGATAAGGGATATTTTGGATCAGAACCAAAAGATGAAAAAAAAATATCTGAAGTCATTATTTAAACTTACGACTGAAGTGGAAGACAAGCCCCCATCGGCTAGGTATGAACTAGGAAAACTGAAGGAGAAAAATTTGATACAGAGAGATGAGCACAGTTCATAATTTTGGACTCCTTTTCAGCATGATGAAGCTGAAATGACAGGGCATGAGATGCTCTATAATTTATGTCCATATCACATGTCATTACAACCTTTAGAGATACCCTCCACTGCACATCATGGAAGTGATTTTGCAAAAAATTCAAAGGATGGCTTGTATGCAGAGAATGCATTTTGTGTTGTGGATCCATGCCACAAGAAAATTGGTCCTGGATGTCAGCTATTAGAAGAAGAAACCTTGGTGGAGGATCTTCTTTGTGAGCCACATAATTTGAGTGGATCACTAAAGGAGGATAGAAAGATGTCATGTCCCCAACCCTCTGATCGGCGAAGAGGACGCGACGAACACCAATTCAACAAACAGGCAAACAGCCCCATGAACAAAAACAGGGTAAATGCTGAAGTGTAAGAACTTAACATGATCCATAACAGGATGTATAACATACAAACATACACAGATGCATAATTCCTCAATCATTCATTGGAAGCAAAACACATACATTTCTAGCATTCATCATGTTCATCATAGTTCATTAAACATCAATATAATTTGCAGAGATGAAGTAACAACAACACTTATATTTTGATGAAGAATCCCGCAACCAGCTACGTCGCTGCAATGTTCCACCCAACCATAGGCCAGCGTGCTCATTAATCTCTCAGCACACTACCACCCCCGAGCTGGGCATGATTCCTCCAAGGATAAGGGTCAATGCAGGCTTACACATAGCCAGGGATAAAATCAGCAAGCCAACACAGCTAGGTTTGATAGGCCTTCAACAATCGGCCAAGCCAGCATAGTCCGAAGACCAACCACTACATACCCACAACAAAACAAGAGGTTCATAGCTCTGTGATGAAGGCAAGAAAACCGAGGACAATCCCAAACAATGATGCACAAAGCTCCAGCCCATAAGACAACTCAGAGTTGTTCTTGGCCCTAACGTGGCCAAAACAACTCAGCTGCAACCCAAAACTAGGGTACTCCAGCAGCCACAAACACACAATGAATGATAGCAGCAATCCACATTCCCAAAATAGGGAAACTCAGCCAACAGATTGGAAATCCACAGCCCATAGCACACACAATTCCTCCAGGTAACGGCTGGGCAACTTACGCAGTCCCAAACAAAGGAGAAGCCAACTCCTAGCGTGGACAGAGGGAAACTCAACCAATGGATTGGAATCCACAGTGGCCCAAAATGAATTTGAGCACCACAGCCAACAAACATAGGGAAGACAACAGTCCCAAAATGTAATCAGTGAGCATGGCTCACAACATGGAAAATGACTCCAACGGTCTGTGCGTGAGAGAAATTTGCACCAGACCCCCAAAACACAGAGGAAAACATATGCACGGGCCACAAATCAGTAAGGAAACATATACATACCACTGAACCCAGTATGTAACACCAAGGAACAGGGCCCTGAGCGTGAATGGCTCCTGCACCCAAAAATCCTGGGTGACAGCTACAATTTCATCCGCTCCCTGCGTGAGGAAATCAATGCAGAATTCCTGTGCGTGAGGAAAGAGCAGAATGTCTCTTTGCGTGGGGATCCCAGCCTGCGCATGAGGAGAAATAGCTTCACCTATGCACATGAATCCACAGACCAACAGGAGGAACAAACAGATCACCGACCTCTGCATGAGGGTGAGCAACCTCCTGCGTGTGAGGGTGAACAGCTCCCCTATGCGTGTGGATCCACCGAACTCCCCTCTGCGTGAGGAAGATGAGCAGACAATGGCTCTGCGTGAGGAGGATGGACAGACATGGCCAGAATGGATTCGTGGGTGAGTGGAGTGAATACAGCCGTAGGTGGAGTGGGTGCATGGGCAAGGGACTGACAGTCCTGCCACCCCACTCCCAAAGGCAATAACTGCCCCAACCACTAGCAGCCATACTCAATGAAGGTAGTTGGATAAAACAATAAAGAGGTTGAAGAGGTTGGATGAGACAAGGAAAGGTGGAAAACACACAAGGTGGTAACACATGGGTTTTTCCCCCATAGACTAAGGTTTGACATCCCCCACCCCTTATCCTTTGGAATCATGCCCTTTTCATTCAACGTTGCACTGCCGTAGCTGGTTGTGGTTTATTTTAATTGATGTGCATATTTACATGATGCCAACTATAATGTGTCGAACAACATGATATACCATCGGCAACTATCCCCATTGCAGAAACATACACAACCAAATCGATGGTGGGGCCTTTGCCTTTAGCTCTTCACCACGATTAATTACAATATATACATCATGCAAGCGGGGTCAAAACCGAGACATTACAAAAGAAGCTTATGGAAGCCATGAAAAACTTTGTGGACATTAATGCCTTGGTGGAAAGATATTGTTGGAAATATTCTGGTGGAGAGATGGAAGGAGAAGCCTTTATGGAGGAGTGCATAGCATTGAAAGAATACATGTACAAGATGAAGGAAAACTATATGAAATTACTATCTGACAGAGATCATGTCCTCATGATGGCTGAGATGTACCATAGGGCACTAAAGAAGGAAGAAGAAGATTATGATAGGCTCACTCATGAGTTGGAGATCACAAGTAACTCATTGAAGAGAAAACAAAGATCCCTTAAAGAGTCAAATTTGCAGACCTATCAACTTCAAAAGGAGTTGAGAATGTCACACCGTTCATGATGCATGGAAGGAAATGTTTTGGGCATAGTGGAGGAATTTCCATTGGAGGATGGGCATGAGAAAATTTCAGATCATCTGCAAGTATTGGTGAAGGAAAATACCATAGAATATATTGATCAGACACTAGTCTCATTTCATAAGTACCCTCAGGAGGATATACCATTTATATATGCAATAACATACACTTATTTGTTCAAATATTGGATAAGTGAGTACATAGTGGAGATTGAGGCCCAAGGTTGCACAAGCCTAGCTTGTGAATGTAAAGAATGTCTCTTGAGGCATGCTATGGAAGAAGGACCCCTTGAGCTTCCTATGTGGAAAGGAACTTTCACCTTAGAATATGTGGCTGATTACATCCCATGAAAATCAGAAAATCAAAGTGGTTATCCTTGTATTGATGGGTTGGATAGACGAATCAATGAAGAGGAAAATATGGAAGGTAAAAGTTTTATGTCTTGTTGCAAGGAAATTGTTTTTAATATTGCTGATGTCTCTATGATTTACAAGTAGTAGAAAAGGCATGTGTGTGCAGCCACTTTTGAGAAGAAGGCATCAAATCTACACTTACCTTCGATGTGTGGGTCAATTGATGGAGTTTTTCACCCTTGGATCAATGACAGAGAGTTGAGCTATTGGATGAAGAGGGGAGCACCTGTTGAGTTCCAAAAAGACCATGATACCTTGTTATTTGAGGGAAACATGAACATGATTGATTTTGATACAACTTACTCTCTTTTGGATTATAATTTTAGGACATGGGATCCTCACCCTTGTCACTTGAGTTTCATGGATAACACACTTGTTCCTTGTGTGCATTGGTTAGAACTTTTTAGTTGGAATGGAAAGACTGGTGGAATTGTGGCCTCACTTTTTGGAGGAATATTTGGGGATGTATAGTCTTTCTTTCATTCATCCCTACATTCAAGAGTTGCATATCTTGATTTAGGGGCTCTCAAATATTTAGTTTTGCATTGGAAATGATGATTTTCCAATATGGTGGTATGATGTTTTCATGTTTCCCAACATTTCATATGATGCTGATTTTTTCTTGTTACTAATGTTTGGGGAGATGCAGCATGAATAGTGGGATCTAGGCACTCTTTTTCTTAACAAATTTAGTTGGATGGTATTCTGATCCATGGGGGTAACATACACGCAATGGGATCTTGTCATTGTTTGTCCTTGGAGAAGTTGTTTGCATGTGGGCATGATGGAACAAGCCAACCCTCTTTTGCACCAGTTCATCTATGTTGCACTTGGTTTCAGTTTCCCACATAGGGAACACCTTGGCTGGAATTATAGTTTACATAATAGTGGTATATTTGCATTTATGATATTCTTATGGGATCTTGGCACACTTTCCAGTTGCTTCACTTGGATAGTAGGCATGTTCAGTTACATATGTAGCAAATATTTTCTTGGAGAGAGGATTATGATCATAGTAGTGCAACAAAAACATGATGGACCTCTTGGGATACTTTGCTTGAGGACAAGCAATCTTGGAAAAGGAGGATTGTCATGTTCCCATTTTAATAGCAACATGAAGCAGATCGAACCCCATGGATCCTTGTGACTAGGGTATTTTTTTAAGGATTCTAATAGTATAGTAAAGCATAGTATTCTAGGTGATTGTTCTGGATTGAAAAACATGTTTATAGATAGGTAGGCGAATATTAAATATGAAGCATAAAATTAACACCGAAATGTATAAATTTTGGTGAATATTATGATAAAAAAACATATTTTATGTAAATATAGGGATATTAGACACCAAATAGCGAATTTATTTTTTGAAAAAAAAACCCAAAATATCCAATTGGAAAACTTTCGCCACTAAAAATTACCCTGCTAGTGACATATTAAATTAAATAATTAATGAGGAGTTAAGACGACGCAATTAATTAATTAGGAGTGTGCAATTGAATTTATCCATAGTAGCTACCACTTGGAATAAATAATTATGGAGAATTTAATATTATTGGTGCAATTAATATTTTTATTTGTTATGATGAATAAATGGAGAAATTGGCCCACCAATTCGAATTAGTGGATAAGGTTGGAGGAATTACTTGGAGTGGAGTCAAGTAAGCACTAGAGTCAAAAAATGATGCCAAAAATAAGAAAAGAGGAATATTTCAGAAAAAGCAACATAAATATAGAAAGCAGGATAAAATAGGAAAAGTAGGAAAGTATGAAAAGAAGGAAAGTTGGAAAAATAGGAAAAAGAAATAAATCCAAAGCAAAGCAAAGCAAGGAAAGTATTTCCACTCATGGGTGACCTATTCTCACAGGTCACCAAGCCAAGTAACTTGATCAACATGTCAACATTAATTCTATAAAAGAATTATTACAAATCCATTTCAAATATTTTTCTTGATTGGTTGATGAATTGATTTCTTGATGCTATGTAAGCATTATTTCCTGAGTGATGCCCCTCAGAGCCCTGGGAGATGATCCCCAAACCTTCCCTTACCCTCTCTTTCAGTCATGTTTTATTCTATTTCAGGTATGGAGCGCTTGAGTTCAACTATTGAAGTAATATTAGAGATATTTTTCAGCTTCCATCATGTTCATTTCGAGCTCCAATGAAGCCAATGCTTCATCCATGCTCTCATCCCTTCTCGGGTCATGCTTTGGTCCTCTTTCCTATCATTGTGAGTCTCTTGATGTAATGGTCAATGATTATTTTAAAATATGATATATGAAACTAATAAATAATGTATTTATCTCTTTCAAGTATAAATATTAATGTCCCTTAATTCTGCATACTCAGTTTTAGATGTAAAAGCTTAACTAGTCATCAGAATGAGGGATTTGAGCCTCCTACGACAATAATAACTGAGTATTTCCCATGAGAATGATATTTAATGGTATGATATGATGTAATATGATGTAATAGACTCTGAAAAATTAAATTATCAGGTCTGATGCATTTCTGTTCCAAAATTCAAGCTTATTTGCACACCCCTACTAGATTACTAGCTAATTTTGACTAGTCTAGCTATTATTTAATTTCAAAGAGTTATAATAAGTGATTCTTTATTATGTAAGTTTATTCATATCACTTAAATACATACCTATCCATCCATTACCCCTGATCATATATTCATTGAATCCGTACTAGGTTTTGGGATCCTCCATTGCGTAGGATTCCACCAGGCCAAAATTGCCAAAAAACCCCAAGTTCTTCCAAAACTACCAGGAAAATTTCAGATCTGTTACAAACTATACAAAATTTTTTAGTACAAATTTTTTTATTATGTTATCTGAAGGCTTGAAAAACCCTCTGCAAGTTTCCAAAATATCCTGGTTGAAAAAGAATGAACTACTCTTCCTAGTTTCATGGTTTGGATGCCCAGAAGCGTGGAAGTAGGTTTCCACATAGAGGATTCTTAAACCTAAGTGGAACCATATATAAATGTGTTAGGGAAGAGGAAATTGTCTTTCTGAAATATCTTTGGTTGCTTCCCACTTCCCACTCCCTTTGTCTGCAATTTATCCCAGTAAAATACCTTAATTTCCAAGTCAACAATTTATTGAATGCTTGCAAGAGTAATATCATAAATTTAATTTAAAAATTGTAGGAATATAATATTCTGATCTATACATCAGATCAGGGATATTACAACTCGATGGTTGTTTATTACAACATTTGTAAATCACTTGTGCTATGCTAGTAAAATAAATAATGAATATGAAGCTATCTTCATATGAAGGAAATAATTGGAATAACATCATGTTATGCTGCACTTGTACCCAATGCACCTTCAGGTGTACCCCAAGGAGAGAGGGCCAAATTTTTTGATCAGGAGGGGTGTTATTGAGTGATGGCAGTCATGTCTAGACCCTTTAGTCCTCTTTTAAGGGTACTATGTCTTAATGGCATTGCTGAATTCCCTTTAAAGAGGTTTTTAACCTCAGGGTTGGTGTCTAGGGCCCCTAAAGGTTGACTACTAGGTCTCGTGGCTCCATTCCCTTCTTATGCACTCTAGTGGTGTTTTATTCATCCACGAGTCATTAGTATTCAGTCGCGACCACTTCATGCACCCTCCCAACCCTTAATTTAGTGGTTCCTTTCTCTCCCTTGCCTTCTTTCCTCAAAGGAAGACGTTCGCCATGCCAATTC
The DNA here is from genome assembly GCA_001517045.1 of Pseudotsuga menziesii. Taxonomy (NCBI): domain Eukaryota; kingdom Viridiplantae; phylum Streptophyta; class Pinopsida; order Pinales; family Pinaceae; genus Pseudotsuga; species Pseudotsuga menziesii. Next base: position 451,299 of record LPNX010112960.1, read on the forward strand.
ATTTTTGTTCTTCGACGAGGGAGTTGAGGGATTTATAGTATTCTATGGGTTATATGGGGCATAAATCCCTCCCTCTATCCCACTATGGCCTTTCATTCAGAGCAATTTGCTTATTTGAGCACGTTTTGGCACTTGGGGGTGAAAATACCCCAAGTAGCCTACCTTAGTTTATATTTTATTATTATTTTCTTTTAATTTTAAGTTGACATTTAATAATTATGAATTTACTTGTTTTAAGGCATGTATTCCTACATAGGTGAGTGTGATATCATATAAGAAAATCTCCTCACTTTCATTTTAAATCAGAAATTATAAGAAAGATCATTATGCACTTGTTTTACCCTTCTTAGGGATTCTCTGGATGGATGCACTCCTTGCGAGGAAGTTTTATAGTTAATGCAAGTTATTTCTTGGTAATTCTTTGATGAATCTCTACTTTTGGTGATGCTTCTATTTGTTGGATGAATTACAAGGAGGTTAGGCTTCTTGCCTTTTTGTTGGATGTTGGTGGATGTGCATGTCTGAAGTCTTAGTGGTAGCATTATAGATGCACTTTTCCCTAGGATAGGTCATTGGATTCTTTCTTGTCACCTTAGCAATGATGACACGCCTTCCTGTGAGGGCTCCCTAGGGTTTCTCCTTATTTTTTCCAAGTTAGTTTCTTAACCTATGTCCCTTCTTCACTAGGTTAGCGCTCTTCCTCAAAAAACCTAGATTAGGTATGGCTTGTGCTAGGGTTTCCCTAGGTTTTCACACTTAATTCTCTCACAAAATCTAATCTAGGTTAGCTCTTAGGGTTACTCTAGCTCAGTTTTAAGTAGTTTTTAGGGGTATCCTAGGGTTAGTTTCTTAGGATAGTTTAGAGTGATTTAGAATTAGTTTAGGTTAGTTGATAGGTTAGTAAACTTGTCTCTTCATGTTAGTTTTAGTTAGACCTCACTACCTCCCCTCACGTCTTCCTAGAATATTCACAAAGGTAGGATAGACTGGGGTTGAAGGATAGGGAAGCAATGAGGGATTCCTTAGATTTCGCTCCAAACACACACAAATCTAAACCAGCTGCTACAGTCTCCTCTTCTAAACCTCGATAATCTTCATTGCTCATTCAACATGGAACTGCTGCTACTAGCAGCGGTACCTCCCCATTTATTTCATTCACCCTGATCTCCCCCATTTATCCTCATGGGCTCCCATCGCACCATCATTGGGGTCTTTCCTCAGTGTGAAGCCCTAACCCTACTCCTACCATCACCGTAATGCCTTGTCCCTCCATGCAGCTGGCAATTGCTTTCTCCCCCTTTCACTAGTATCGTGACCCATACCAGTATCCTACCTCTACGTGTCTCTCCATCCCCTCATTGTTGACTTCAATCCATTTTCTCCCACTTTCTACTCTCCGCAGGCTGTCCCCACGAACTTCACAACCATCCCGAGTGGCTACACTGCCAATCCAACCCACATGTTCTCCCTCTCACCCTCCATTGCATACTGCCTTCACATTAGCCACTGTAGGCTTCACTGGAAACATGTACCTTCCTCCCCATAGCCATCACTGTATCATCATCATGGTTTCTTCCCTTTGTTAGCATCCTACCTCTCTAGTGCTCCCTTAAAGCCTTCACTGGAGCATCCCCCAAGCCATCTCCTTTTCTTCTCTCTCACGTGCATCCTTGCTTCCTTCTTCCCCATACACAACCTTTTTACCTTTGCTGTATGCTAATCATTTCTTCCTCCTCCATGTAGCTAGCTACAACCTCCTTTCTACCTCACTCCCTTCTCGCTGCAAACTTTACCGAAATACATCTCTCTTGACCTGTGACCAATCAACTGGGTTTAGTAATTTTTTTTGAAACTGACTTTCATATTTAATTAATGCATTAATATTTTATGTTGATATTGTGAATATTTATTGATTTGCATGTTTTATCAATAGTATTTTAATATATGCATCAAATTATATTTGCTTTTGTTTATTTGTTTAATTGCTTCTTATACTAGTCATTATTATGATATTAATGAATGCATATGATTAACCTCTTTAATGTTGGTTACAATAATATGATTGATTCATAGATTTCAAACATCTTTTGTTCACTACCTTGGATTTTGATGCTTATACTTTGTCATCGAGATTAGGAGTGAATCCACTTGTTTGTATTTCCTCTCCAGAATCCATTAGGAACTGGTCTATAATAACCTATGAGAGAAGTATATTTTTGTGTCTAGTGTCTTCTCTAGGGACCATTAGGGATCTCCCCTAGGAAGGCACGACTTACAAAGAAGTTCTGGATAAGTGAATAAGGTGATAGTGGTCACTCCTCGATATGCTTACCGATGGAAAGATTGCCATTTCAACAGGTAACATTTTAGTGTCATTGTGGGGACCATTTAAAAATTTGAAGCAGTTGATCCCGAGTTATTCGCACCTTGGAAGTAACAACATCTGGTAAGAAAGAATTGAGATAATTCTTTGTGAGTATTTTGAAAATATTATTGAAGAGTAATCTTGCAGATCTTACCTGACGACTCCACAAAGAAATCCTGATAGGGATCGACACTTTGGTAAGCCTTGAAGTCCTAATTATATATCATTTCTTACTTTTTTTTAAAGGACTAACCTGCAAACTTACCTAATGATTCCACAAATAACTCAACCCGTCCCATATATCAGGTATGCCCTTTTTTATTTAGTACTTTGGAGATATTTTCTTAACTAACCTAGAAGGTTTCTCCTCACGACTCAAATAAAAGAAAAACAGAAGAATTACTCTATAAGAAAAGGGAAGCCTGGAAAGATGGACTATAGTTATGAATTATGGATGGACATTATTTACTTCTCATGTGTTCCATGTTTCCCACACAAGTATGCCATTAAATATGGTGAGAAGACATTTTTCCCATTGTTCCAACAGTATCAGAACCATGCAGCAACCCATGTGCACACATTCGTGTTCATCCGGGAAAGTAACATCGTGCATGAAAATACTTTTACTATCTCTTCACCTTGAATTCAACTTATCGGTTAGAAATTTGTATGAGGGTTTTCCTCGTTCATCGGGATGAGGCTATTTCTACTATCTCTTCACCTTGAATTCAACTTATCTGTTAGAAATTGGTATGAGGGTTTTCCTCGAAAATATTTTTCTTCACTCGGGAAGTTCATTAATGGATTCAATAGGGATTAGGATTATGGTATTGATGAACAATAAATAAATGCCATGATCAACAGAATATCGGAAGAAACCCTAGGAAAAATATAGAATCGAGAGGATGAAAGAGAAAGAACCAAAGATGATAGTCCATTCGAGTTTGAAGATCCTGATAATACAACTGCTAAAGAAATGGAAATTGGTTTTTCTCCTCTTGATCTATCAGCTTTCCTAGGTTATTCAAATGAGTTGCCCAAGGTATTATGGTATTCCTTCAAGGGTGACCATGATAATGTCTTGCATAATTTCGAATGGTTTATGAATATGGCTTCAAAATATGGTATTAAAGAAGAATAATATGTTTACATGCGATCATTTTTCCTTCACATGGGAGGAAAGGATCTCACTTGGTTCATGGGCGTAGATAAAGGAACGATTTTAACATTTACAGAATTGATGGAAAAGTTCTGTAACCATTGGGATTCAGGGAGCTGTGATGAATGCATACCTCATGTCAAGCATGTGAAGGACTTGTTCATTAAATAATCCCAAAACAAATATAAGTTTGAAGCATCCATTGTTTAGGGTCTAACTGAGGATAACTTGAGCACGATGGATGAATCTCCCCAAGCAAAAAAATATGATGATGGTCCCATATATGGTGATTTGGAAGTCCTAATTGAGGAAGTTGAGGAACGTAGAGATATGATGATTCCTCCCCTCCAACATACATAACATCCTTGTGACATACTATATATTTGGGAACATAATAACGTGAATTCAGAAGATGATGGTTACTGGATATTTATGGGTCCACCTCTCTACGATTCCTTGATACCAAGTAGTTTTTTCTTCATACATTGCAGCCAGAAAGAGGATCTTGAAGAAGTTACTCAGGAAGAGCCAGAACTTGACACTATTTGGGACAAGGAACTCCTAGTCACCTACAATAGGGATGTTGAAGACATTACTTATGAATACCCTATTGGAAGAGATATGATCATTCCTTCCCTTATGAGGCTAATCACGAAGAATGGATCAACCCTTTTTCCACCATAATTGAAAATGAAACAACACCAAACTTTGCAGATAATTGTATATGTAGATCGGCCATTATGATGAAAAGTTCAATGACTTGGAACCTCGTATCTATGATGATTATTCCATGATGTCACCGTCATACTCATCCTACAATAGGGAAGCATGTTGCATAGAGGGATATTTTGCATATATTCAACATATGATGAGCCTAGGTTATCACTTTCAATTGTGCCCCTCAAGAGGCATAGAAGAAGTTGTTTAGCCCGCTCTACCCTACTTCGACAAGCCCTTAATGATACATTTAAACAAGACTGAGCGATGTAGGTGGACATGTATGACTTTCATCCCTCAGTTTCATAATATTCATTTTTTTATATTTTCATTTGAAGCATGAAGGTATGCATCATATTGTTGACAATTTCAAAAGTTTAAGGATTATTAGGGTTACTAACATAATTATGGAAAGGAGAAGTAATATACCTGTATGTACAAAGAAAATATTGAGTCAATGCAGTAACATGTTGCAGATCACATATGAATATTTGCAAAGTCCAACTCCATGGATATGTTAATGTAATTGTAACTTCGGGATGTATTCACTTATATTTCTTATGTATTGTACCCCGATGTTTATTCTGGGATGTGTCTATAATATATTTAACACATATTTCATTAAATTTGGAATTAAATAGTGGATCTATAATTCCAAAATAACTAAAAAACTCAATTTTGGTGTTGTATGTGGAATAAAATGTTTCCAATTTTAATGAAATATGTGTTATTTGAGTCATGTCATGCCCCGATGTTCCTATCGAGAGGTTCTATAATGTAAACAAGTCATGTCAAGTCATTGTGGGTAACCCTCCTATTGATCAAGGCTTAAAGTCCCCACAGTTCTGGGGCATTAGGGTTATTAGAATCTCTTAGAGAAGTTGGCCCTGGTAGGTTATTTTCAAGTCGGGAATTAGTATAAATAGAGAGTGATCCTATCTATTTATAACACACTCACTCATACTCAGTTGTAGTGCATAGCTGAGGAGGAAGAAGAAAAGTCTAGGGCTAGGAAGAAAGAGGCTACTACTGTCGGGAGATCATCTTAATATTTTGGGGTCTTACTTTTGGTGCTGATTCTATCTCTGAGGAAGTTGTGGGGTTTTCTCCATTTATGGTTTCCCCAAGGAAAAAAACTATGTTCATTGTCTCTTGTGTTTGATTGTTGTGCTTGTTATTCTCTCAGTTAAATATCCTAATATAATGCTAGCTTAATGTTAAAAATATAACATGGTATTAGAGCTAACCTGAGAAGAAGACACTGTGTCGTTGCGGAAAGTAGGGCTTCCTACTTTTTGGATATCTCTCCATAGATTTTCAGAAAAATATTGTTGGACTGACACTCCTCCCTAGGGTGCATCTTTTTGTCAAAGCAGAATCCAATTATGAGCTTTTTCACTTTTGGACCCGACATTCTTGCCGGAAATTAGGGCTTTCCACAGAAGTGGAATTTTTTAGTGAGCCTAGGCCTAGATTGATATCCTCCTCAAAATCAGAGTTTAGAGATCAAGATCAAAGCATTTCGTTGGACAAAACTCCAAAAAAGTCAAACCCTAATCTTCTCTTGAACCAGCACTACAGAAATTCAGCTCCAAATCCAGATCTGACATATTGACCTGGTAAGATCTAAATCTTTTGTATTTCCATTTGAGGTTCTTAGTTAATATGTCTCATCATACCAAGCTTGATGAAAAGCTTAAAGGAGTTGATAACTTCTGAGCTTGGAAGTATAGGATCTCCCTGGTCTTGGAAGAAAATGAGTTGGAATCCTATTTCAATGAGGAGGTTCCAGTTCCAGTGATAGATGAGGCTAAGGCCTTACACAAGAAGAAGTTGGTTATGGCTAAGAGGATTATTTCTGATTCAATCAAGGATCACCTCATATCATAGGTGTCATCCCTAAAGACACCTAAAACTATGTTTAATGCCCTAACCAAACTGTTTGAAGGGAAGAACATAAATTAGAAGATGACTGTTAGAAACCAACTGAAGAATGTAAAGATCCAAAATCCAGAAACCATCCAGTCTTACTTTACAAGGGTCTCTCAGATCAAGGAACAACTGGAAGCAGTAGATGAAGAAGTGGATAATGTAGATATTTTAATGACCACCTTGAATGGCCTCCGTAGATCATGGTACTCCTTTATCCAAGGAATCCATGCTAGAAATAAGTTAGTTAAGTTCAGTAGACTATGTCAAGAATGCTCTCAAGAAGAACTTGAATAGCAGCTCGAGAAGAAAATGTGGGAAGTGAAGATCAAGCTCTCACTGTACACTCCAAGAAAACTAGAAGAAGTTCTCATCACCCCAGAGGTAAGCACTCTCACAAAGATAACACTATAGAAAATATTTGTTTAGAATATGATGTTATACATGTGAAGAGAAAGGACACTATGCTAGAGAAAGTCCTAGAAACAAAAATGTCTCTCACAAAAAGAAGGGAAACAAGAGAAGACATCATGCTCATGCTACAGAGGATGATGAACCTTCCACAAAGAGAATCAAACATGAAAGTGATGATTCCTCAAGTGATGAAGAATACGTTTTGATTTCCTCTCTCATGGGAAACATTACAGATGGAAGCAATGATTGGCTTATAGACACTGGGGCTTCCAAACATATGACATGATTCAAGGAATCCTTTGTGAAACTATTAGAACATGAATCACCACACAAGGTGAAACTTGGAGATGACTACTAGTATCCAATAAAAGGTAGTGGGGAATTCTCCTATAAGCTAGACTCTGGAAAGCCTTTGACAATGAAGAAAGTATTGTTTGTATTAGGAATAAAAAAGAACCTCCTCTCTATATCTACATTAGATGCAAAAGGAATGAGGGTTTCATTTATAAATGTCCAAGTTATCATGTGGCGAAAGGGAAAGACTATTAATTATGCAGTAGTGATTTGGTAACAAGAGGGAGGTCTATACAAATTGAAGGGCCATCCAAAACAAGCCTTGGTCCATGAAACTGTAGAGCTAAATGAACTTTGGTATAGAAGGCTTGCACATGTGCATTACAGAGCACTACCACTTGCAAGAAAAGTTGTTGAAGGTCTTCCAGAAATTCAAGCAAAATATGATGGGGTCTGCAAAGGATTTGCAAAAGGAAAGAACACAAAGAAGACATTTCCAAGTAGCGAGAGCAAGGAAAAAGGAATCTTGGAAATCATCCCTCTGATGTATGCAGTCCAATGTCATCAATTTCATTAAGCGGGTATGTATACTATGTTTCTTTTATTGATGATTTTTCTAGGAAGACATGGATTTACTTTATGAAGAACAAAGATGAAGTTTTCAGCAAGTTCAAGGAATTCAAAGCCTTGATTGAGAACCACACTGAAAAGAGGATCAAGACCTTTCGATTAGATAATGGCGGAGAATTCACATCAAATGAATTGAAAGAGTTATTCAAAGACTCGGGGATTAAGAGGGAGTTATCCACTCCATATAATCCACAACAGAATGGGGTTGCATAAAGGAAGAATAGAACTATCATGGAAGCTGCAAGAGCAATGCTTCATGATCAAGATCTTCCCATGCATCTATGGGCAGAAGCTACCGAAACAACGGTGTATGTATAGAACCGTACTTCACAAAGAGTACTCAAGAACAAGACAACTGAAGAAGTATTTTCTGGAAAGAAACCAGAAGTCAACCATCTCAGAATATTTGACTGTCTAGTATACATACACATTTTGAAAGAAAAGAGGACAAAGTTAGATCCTTCAGGAAATAAGGGTATATTTGTGGGATACTCTGAAAGTTCGAAGGCTTATAGAATATACTTCCTAGGATTCAAGAAGATCGACATCATCAGGGATGTAAAATTTGATGAAGACTCAGCCTACAACAAATCTAGAAAGAAACCTGTTGAAGTTCCTAAAGAATCAAAAGCACCCATAATTCATGACACAACCATGAACGAAGAAACTCAAGAAGAAGATGGAGAATTTGAAGAACCTCAAGAACTTGTAGATCCACCTCAGGAGAAGAATCCTCATAAGAGGAAACCTTCTTGGGTACAAGAAGCTATCCAAGGTGTGGAAAGATATGGGGCTCGGAAAGAGAATCACAGAGAAAGAAAGAGGACTAGAACCTGCTGCGGATATGTAGCATTATTATGTGATTTCATCGATAAAGAACCTTCCAATTATGAAGAAGCGGTGGAAAGGAAAGAATGGAAGGATGCTATGATCAAAGAGTATCAATCGATCATGAAGAATGATGTTTGGGATGTTGTCCCAAGATCAGAAGGGAGGTCGGTTGTAACTTCCAAATGGATCTACAACATCAAGCATGCTGCAGATGGTAGCATAGAAAAATATAAGGAAAGATTTGTTGCTCGTGGATTCTCCCAGAAAGAAGGAATAGATTATGAAGAAACTTTTGCACCTGTAGCTAGATACACTTCCATTAGATCAGTACTTGCTTTGGCTGTAGTGATGAAATGGAAGATACACCAAATGGATGTCAAGACTGCTTTCTTGAATGGTGTAGTGGAAGAGGA
>LPNX010112960.1:465357-478706 GCA_001517045.1 Pseudotsuga menziesii
CTGCATGTACGGTAGCTAAATCAAGCTTCTCAACATGAGAATATCGAATCTCCGTGTCAATAAGGTTCTGGCTCAGATAGTATATGACATGCTCTTGGAGCTCCTCATCCTCTTGAACCAAAACCATACCAATCGTCTCCATGGACGCAACCACATAAAGTAGAAAATCATGGCTATAGTCTTGGGGACTAATCACCGGGGTCGATGCAAGGGCTCATTTGAGCGCATCAAAGGACTCCTGGGCTCACTCATCCCAACAAAAGGTGGCATCCTTCTTCAACAGACGCATGAAGCCTCTAGTCAAATTGGAAAAATTGACAACAAATCTCTGTAAGAATTTTTCCATGCCTTGAAAACATTGAAGATGACGAATATTCTTCGAGGGAGACAACTGAAGTATTGCCTCAACCTTCAAAAGGTCGACTCTTATACCCTATTTAGAAACTATGAATCATAACAAGCGACCTGACTTCACACAAAAGATGCACTTATGAGGATTTAACCTAACCAAATAATGCCGGCATCTTTCGAATACCAATCTCAAGTGATAGGAATGACGCATTATCAGACAAGAATGAGCAGCAAGGTCATCCAAAAATACTTCGATAATTGACTTGAGATCGTGGAAGATCAAGGTCATTGCCCACTGAAAAGTAGCTCCAGTGTTCTTAAGGCCAAAAGGCATTTTACGATATGCAAACGTTCCCCAAGGACAAATAAATGCAGTCTTATGTTGGTCCTTAGGTTTAATTTGTATCTGATTATATCCAGAAAAGCCGTCCATGAAGGAAAAAACCTTGCTACCCGCACACTCATCCAAAATCTGATCAATAAATGGTGTGGGGAAATTGTCCTTAGGACAGGCATGATTCAAATCATGGAAATCAGTACATATGCGGATTGCTCCCTGCTTCTTATCCACCAGAACGGGGTTTGAAACCCATTCCATTAAGGGAACGGGATAGATAAAAATTGCTTTCAACAATTTCTCTATCTCTGCCTTAATCACAGGTGCTTTCCTAGGATTCACTGCATGCAAGCGTTGTCGAATAGGATTAGCATTAGGATAAGTCTTAATCTCATGTTCGACAATATGAGGGTCGATACCTGGCATTTCATTGTAAGACCAAGCAAAGATATCACGGAATTCTTTAAATAGCTCGATGTATTCTTGAATCTTAGCATGGGAACATTCTGCCCCAATATAGACATTCTCTATTATTCCAGGATCGCGAGAGATATTGATAGGAATCGTTGAAGATATATTTGCCATGTTTCCATCAGCCATCGGACCAGGAGAGCTTAATGGAACCATAGGACTACCAACTCTCTCACTAAGAACTACCCGAAATTCCTCACACTCCAACTGATCAAGATCGGGAAGAAAGTAAGATCTATGATGGAGTTCCTTCCATGGTGGCACAACTCTCGACATGGCCTCAATAATCGCTTCATTCAAAGGGAAAACAGTATCAAGGCAGTCGCGCGCATGAGAAGACTGTACTACCCATGCCGACAGCACATAAGGGTCCTCCTCCTCCATATGCGAAGAGGAAGGACTAGGCTCTGCAACACAATTGATATTGGCTTGATAAGATATCATAGTTGTAGGCAACAATACGTCCATCACGATGGGCTTACTCAGAGTACTTGGTGTAGGAATAATCGAACGATCTTCCATATGACTCGTGTGAAAAGACACCGATATCATAGATGTTTAAGCCTCATCGGAACTAGAACCTATCATAAGGATCGGTGCAGGACAACTAAATCTTCCCATGAGGGATGGATACATGCCTACACCCACACTCCCAGTTGCCGGCTGAGAGTGTTCAATGATTGGGATCGAAGCTCCCGAAGATGCGGTAACAGATGGATTCTTGAATGTCGTTTGATCAATCGTGACTATCTTCCCATTAAATGGAAAAAATACAACATGAAATAGGGAAGAAGCAACGGCTTGCATACTGTACATCCAATTCCTACCCAGCAAGAGATTGTAGTCTAGGGGTGCATCAACCACCTCGACCTCTATCGCAATGGTCTTCCCTCCCAAATGGAATTTAAGGGAAGGAAGGATTTCATGCAGCCTAAATGATCTCCCATCGAACACAGTTAACATGGTTGCTGATTTAGACAGCTCAGGGGAACCTAAACCTTTCCAACACGATAAAGACATCACAGAAGCAGCAGTGCCTTCGTCAATCATAGTGCGCTTGACGGTCATGTTAAGACATTCTACGTGAATAAAAAGAGACACATAGTAAGGCAAGCGAGGCTGAATTCCTACCGTTTCAAATTTAATCATGGAGGAAGAATCATCATCATTCACACCAAGGGAAAAAAGAAAAGCCTTCCTTTGGGAAGGACAACTCTGAAGCACTTTCAATGCATACATCGCACAAGGAGTGTGGCCCAAATCCTCGACAACTGAATAGTGCTGGGCAGCTTGGGCATTAGGATTGTGCCCCGAATGCTTAAGTACTCCCTTAGGAATGCGAGGTGTAGCTTCAGATTTATCCACAGGTTTCTCAATACGCAAAGGAGATCCTAGTGGATCAGGTTCCTTTCTTGGGATGGGTTGTGACAAACCATAGTCCTTCGCATGGGTCACAACTTTCACAGCATGTACCATGTTAATGCAACCACGACCACTACCCTCCGGTGGATCTTGATCACCACCAGACTGATCAGGTCCTCGAGTTCATATTTTGATTGTGAGGTAAAGGGTTAGTTAGCACAGCTGGGCCCTGTGCCAAGAATCTCGAGGCTTCATCGATACGAGGGCACAAGTAAGTGAGATGATCGTCCTTACACAATTTGCAAGGGAATTTAACCTTACGTTTAGCTTGCTTGTCCCCCCCAGCATTACGTGTGTTCTTGTCATTATTATTAGCATTCTCATTCCTATTCCCACCCTTACAATTATTCTTACCCTTCTTCTTATTCCGTCCGGGCTGCTGGTTACCCTTTTGGTCTGACGATTGCACCGAAAGTACAGTCGCCGTTTGGGTGGGTTGAGACAAAGCTGTGGCTTGTCTCGAAGCAAATTGGTTGATTGAAAATTGGCTAGCTTTTTTTGCAACCGAATCCACAGGTTTAGCACTCGTACAACCAACAATGCCATCGGCATGTGGTCCAGGTTTAACTTTGGGGTCAAAACTAGAATGTGGAGCATTGGGAATGATTTCATATAACAAACCAGACTAAGCATAAATCAAGTCCAGTTCCTGTGCCCTAAAAATCACTTGTTCCTCATTCTGCACTCTGGATGTAGAAACATCCTTCACTATATATGGTAATAATGACTTAAGGAACCATTCGAGGAGGAATTTTGGTGGTATAAAGGCTTTAATTATACTCTTCCATCTACGCCAATATTGGATATGATCCGAGATATGTGTGGATTTATCCTACCGATATGTCGACAAGAGTTCAGTACCAATGTCATAAAGCACTAGTAGCTGGAAGTGGTTAAGAAAAGTCATCGCTAGGTCATCGAACAAAGCAAATGCCCCCCTAGGTAGCTCTATATACCATTTCATGGTAGGCCCTATAAGGGTGCATTGAAACAACCTTAAACAAATGGAGTCCTGGTTTAAGGAATTCGAAGAGCCCCATAGGTGAAAGATAGTAACATGTTCGCTTAGATCCTCTCCTAGTTTTCCCTCGAACTTGGGTATGTCCAAGGGAAGCTTAGTAGGGATAGCCGGCCAAGCCAGGTCATGAGCTACAGGATCGTTCATCAATCTCGACAAATCAGGAAGATTCAGCGTTGCAAGGAAAGGGAGCTTAGGATGATGAGGTCGATGGACCGCTCCCTGATAGTTTTGATCCACATAGGTCTGATTACCACCATGACCTTGGACATAGTGCCCTCCTCCTGCTTGACCCGTATAGGGTGGCATGGAAGCACCATAGTGTGGTGTGCCTTGACTATTAGGAGATACAAAGCCATAATTTGGAGAGTAAGCAGGTTGTTGATACCCGCCCCCATAGGGTAAAGAACCCTGTCCATACTGCGCCCCATAATAGGGTCCATAAGTCATCACATGAAATGTCACGTGAGACACTCCGGAAGTAGGAACATATGCTCCGGAAGTAGGAATATACATTTCAGAAGTAGGAATGTGACCTTTAGAAGTATGAACATGACCTCCCGAAACAATGGGCAGTGCATGAAGCTGAGATACGACCGGTCTAGTAACCGCAGTACGGACATAACTTGTAGCCACGTTTCGGCCTGAAGGACCACGTGAATGAGGTGGAGGGTGAAAATTCGAAGAACTAGTGACAGAGGATGAAGGGATATATGTAATTAAGTACGTACTATTCCTTGTAGTCACTCGTCTCAAATTTGGTATCCTAATAGGATCACTAACTCTAGAACTAGGAGGAATATGTGATGTAACTTCCACCACCGGCATGGAAGGTGCAATGTGACTAGTTATCCCAAACATTTCCACATGTTAAGGAATGAGAGTGCCCCAAGGCATAGTGTTAGGCTCGAACTCAGATTTGACATGAAATGCCAAATCATCTGTGGGAAAACTAGACATACCATAACTGCCATAACTAGTGCTGGCGGGTTCAAAATGAGTCTTGTCATCCTCTGGCATTCCATACTGGTGATGTGTCAATGGGGAATCAACCCTAGAGTGAGTAGGTCTATCATGAAAGGTTCCTATCTCAGAAATCACAGGACCTAACTCAGTCAAGTCGGGTGAAGGATCATAAGTAGGAGTAAACTCCCCATCTTACACATGAATGGGAGAAGGTGGTTTAGGAATACCTTCTATATGGTCTCCCATGGTGTGTGAATCAATGCGCGAAGTAGTCTGCCTGGACTATCTATTTCTCTCTCCCAAAGGAGGAGGAGGTGTAGAAGGCAGAAGTCCTACTAAATGACAAGAACAGCGAGGAGCTACACCTAAATCCACAATGACTCAAAAAAATAGAAAAGACACTCTATATACGCAAACCCTAGGAAATCTATCATGCACAGAGCAATCAACAATAAAATCTAAATCCAAATGCAAGCAATCAAGGGTAGGATAAGTGAGATCCCAAATGAAGTAGGTATGTCTCGCCTAGGAGAGGCTTGAGACTCCCATACACAACAAGTGGAGGTATGTAACGAATTATTGTGGCCCTCAGCTTCAACACGTAAAGCGACTATGCTGTTCGACCCCAACTTGGCCGGGACACCTGCAGAATAACCCCTGCAAAGTACCCCCTCAATATCCTAGGTAAGGCCACTAAGGTCACCTCAATATAATCAATGCTCAGGGGGACAGTTGCAGGTAGGATTGACCATATGGATAGGGTAGCAAAGCCCGAAACTCTCGAAAGAGCCCCCAGATACAAATACAATCCTGGAAATATCTCTGATGCTACTCAGTTATGACTAGGGGTCATCCCAATCAATAAACGCTGACACTGCCTCGTGCTTAACTCCCTTTTGAGAGGAGGATCCTGAGAAACACTGGTTATACCAAGGATTTCACACACTCACCTGGACAGACACACACATGTTGTTGTTTAGTGGTCTTGGAGAATTTACTCACAGTGAACTATTCCAAGACCCTAAAACCTAATCTTGTTGGTGAACCCTATCAAATAAAATAGTGTAGTTCATTTTAATTAAGCGTTGATTTTAATTGGCTTTATTACTCAAAAGAGGGATATGGCCATGCAACTAATGGTGTTATGACATAAAATGAAGTAAAATGCACACCTAAAAATCAATGAAAATGCATTGTGTCCATGAAAATAGGGTATGCTACTACGTGAAATGCACAATTTCTTCAAATGATAAATGCAATCTTTCCTATATGAAATCCTGACTAATACTCCAAAGCAAATCTAGTGCAAGTACTATGCAAAATGCAAAATGCAATGCATGATGATAAGCAAATATTTTTGGATTTTTTGAAATAAAATGAGATACAAAAAGCAAAAGAATGATTCTACAACCGCCAGACTCTGCAAGCACACCCAAGCAGCACTCAAGCAAAGCACTAAGGTAAAAGAAGTCTAATGCACTAATACCAAAATAAAAAATTGAAAATGTAATGACAAGAACATTCTTAAAAAAGAAATTTACCCTAAAAAAAAACGTCTCTGGTCAGAAACAAAGGTGTATATAGACTTAGGCAGTATCAAAGGAGACTTAGCAATCATCAAACTTCACCTAGAAACCATTTAACTTCCTCTAAAAGGAAAAACTAAAGGCATATGCGACTGTTCGCAGTAAACCCGCGTGTATACGCAGAAATAGCAGAGAAAACCACGTGTATACGCGACTGTGAGTCCAAAAATCATGTATAGGAGGAAAGGTGCATAAAAATCAAGGCAAACAAACAAGCTGAGACAAACTTCGCACCAATCAGACACTATTAGGCAAACATGCCCCCAGACCCGACACAGAAACAAGAGAGAAAGAGCAATTCAAAGTCATTGAATGCCAATAGAAAACCCCCAAAGGAAAACTACTAGGAACTCCCCAGTGGAGTCACCAATTCTGTTACGGAGAGAAATTCCTATGGCTTGGGGTACCACAATAGACAACTTGACTCCAGAAATCAATCCTTTCCAATATGCAATAAAAATTAAATATCTAACACTAAAGGATCAGACCTCGTACCTTATTCCGGACGGTTAAAGTAGATCACCGTTGAGCTTTCCAACTTCAGCTTGAATTGATAGATTACTTCCTCAACAACAAGTAAACAATACAAGCATACTATATATATTGGTGTTAGATATATTCTAGCATATATAATCAACAATGTATCAACATTTGAAAACATCCCATGGATAAAATATTCATTCAAACACACATTATTGGACAGGAAAAGATATTTCTATTAATATAAAATCAGAGATTACAATATATACAACCTCTGTGGGCATGTCTGCGAATCAGAGAAATTGAATCCCCCACTTGGGCCTCCACCACCTCAATCCTCCATCTCTTGATAGCAAGCTCACAAGCAAAAATCAAGCTTGGGAAGAACACAAAAGTGCTCCAAGGGACAAAGGGATGCAGACTCAAGCATAAGTTCTGGAAACAATGGACTATAGTTTCTTTTCTCTCAATTCTCTCATATGCCTTCAATGTACCATGGAGTTCCTTATATAGCTTTTGAAAGGGGTAATGAAAGGTCGAATCTGAGTGATCTCAAGGCATAGGGAAGACCAGGAGTTAGGTGAGTCAGATCCATGTCAAGGAAAACTCCAAAAGTATTTGGATTATGCACACATCCCGATGTATGCGCTTTTAGGGGTCAAACCCACGTATACACGCGATTAGGGGTTTAAAAGTCGCATATATCAATTTACACACATTTTTAGGGATGGTCAAGGAAACATCAAAGGATAAAAAATTGTCCAAGGGGTCTAAGGAGTCTGCAGAGGGACAGGGGAAGGCCATACAAAGTGTGATTCACTTGGAGTGGTAAAATCAGCTATAATAGGACTGCAAGGCCATGATCACACCTATGGCATCGAACCTAAATATTTTGAGTGATGCTTCATCAGAAGCAGTTGATGCTATGATGTATCATCATTTGATTGGGTCCTTGATGTACCTGATGAACACGAGACCAGATATTTGCTTTGCTGTGAACACCTTGAGCCAGTTCTTGACATATCCAAGACATGTTCACTTGATTGCTACAAAACATATTTTGAGGTACCTAAGGGGTATAGTTGATTATGGGCTCAATTATGAGGTGATTTAGAATATTAACCTAGAGGGTTATGTTGATTTAGATTGGGTAGGAAGTTCCGTTGATAGGAAGAGCACTTCAGGGTGTTGTTTCAATATGGGATCAGGTGTGATCTCTTGGTTTAGCAGGAAGTAATCCTGTGTGGCACTGAGTAGAGCTGAACCAGAGTATGTCACAGCTTGTTCAACTAGTTGTGAGGCAGTATGGCTGAGGAAGCTACTGTCTGATTTATTTGATATCTAGTTGGATGCTACTTGTATATATTGTGACAACCAGAGTTGTGTGAAGTTGTCAAAGAACTCGGTGTTCCATGACAAGTCAAATCATATCGACGTCAAGTATCACTATATCAGGGATATGGTGCAGAGAGGAGCAGTGAAGCTCCAATATGTTGCGACAGATGAATAGATAGTTGATGTGTTGACGAATCCATTAGACATAGTGAAGTTTGAGTACTTCAAAGAAGCTTGGTTTTTTCCAGATCGAGGTTCCTTCCAAGGGGAAGTGATGAGTTTGTGAGCCATTCTGACATGGTGAGAGGATTGGTTCCTTCCATGGTTAGATGTAAGGGCTGTGCCATTCTGTCATGGTGAGAGGATTTGTTCCTTCCATGTCAGATATGAGTGTTGACCCATTCTGATATGACTATAGTATTGGTTCCTACATGATCAAATATAAGGTCTATTGCCATTATCTGAATAGAGGTTCCTGGTCAATTACCAGGAATACTTGGTCTAGGACTGAGGGCCATTTTCATATGACTGTGAAATGTAGTCTTACATGATCAGATGTGAGTGCATGGACATTCTGATGTGATTGAGGGATGTGTTCCCACTTGATCAGATATAAGGGTTGTTTCCATTCTTTTAATGGAAATACCTGGACAGTTACCAAGAAATCTCAGTCTGGGACTGAGGGCCATTCTGATATGATAGTGGGATGTGTTCTCACATGATCATATATGAGTGCATGGCCATTCTGATGTGATTGAGGGATTTGTTCCCACTTGATCAGATATAAGGGCTGTTGCCATTCTCTGGGAGAATGGAGGCACCTGGTCAGTTACCACAAACCCTCAGTTTGGGACTGAGTGCCCTTTTGACATGGTGAGAGGATTAAGTTCCTTCCATGGTCAGATGTAAGTGTTGTGCCTTTTCATAGATGGTAGTAGGTGTGTCCTACCATGCTAGTGATTGTAAGTGCTATGCCTTTCCACAGATGGTAGTAGGTGTGTCCTACCATGCTGGTGGATGTAAGTGCTGAGCCTTTCCACAGATGATAGTAGGTGTTCCCTATCATGCTGGTGGATGTGAGTGTTGTGCCTTTTCATAGATGATAGTAGGTGTATCCTATCATGCTGGTGAATGTTAGTGCTGGGCCTTTCTGATAGGGTTGTGGGATGTGTTCCCACATGGTCAGATGTGAGTGCTAGACATGCCTTTCTAAAATGGTGTTGGATGTGTTCCTCTCATGGTTAGATGTAAGTGCTGGGTAGGCCATTTTGAGTTAGGGTTAGATATAAGTGCTGAAGAAGACCTACATGGTGGCTAGGCCTACAACCAGCATGAAAAAGGGATGGATTTGTAGAACTTCCTGTGATGAGAAGAATCATGAGATAGCACCCGTGATGATCTAGTGATGATGATACAATAGTGATGATCTAGATCGAGTGATGATCCAGATCCATTGATGATGTTCCAGTGATGATCCAGTTCCGAAGATGAAGATGACTTGAAGATGAAGATAACTTGAAGATAAAGATGACTTGAAGATGAAGAGGACTTGAGGATGATTCATATGATACAGAGAAGAAGACTTGTGATGATAAATTGTGTCGAGAGAATACCTTCCTCATTAAGAGGGAGTGTTAATGTAATTGTAAATTCAGAATCTATTCACTTGTATTTCTTATGTATTGTACCCCGATGTTTATTGTAGGATGTGTCTGTAATGTATTTGAGTCATGTCATGCCCCGTTGTTCCTATCGGAAGGTTCTATAATGTAAACAAGTCATGTCAAGTCATTGTGGTTAACCCTCCTATTAATCAAGGGTTAAATTCCCTGTAGTTATGGGGCACTAGGGTTATTAGACTCTCCTAGAGAAGTCAACCCTAGTAGGTTATTGTTAAGTCAGGAATTAGTATAAATAGAGAGTGAGCCTCTCTATTTATAACACACTCACTCACACTCAGTTGTAGTGCATAGTTGAGGAAGAAGAAGACACTGGAGCTAGGAGGAAAGAGGCTACTACTGTCGGGATATCATCTTACTGTTTTGGGGTCTTACTTTTGGTGTTGATTCTATCTCTGAGGAAGTTGTGGGGTTTTCTCCATTTATGGTTTCCCCGAGGAAAAGCACTGTGTTCATTGTCTCTTGTGTTTGATTTTTGTGCTTGTTATTCTCTTAGTTAAAGATCCTAATATAATGCTAACTTAATGTTAAAAATCTAACAATATAGTCTCCCATGTTTAGGATTCATGGGCGCATTCCAGGAAAAAAAATTATGAAGATATCTATGACGGAAGTATCCCATACATAATTCCACTAAAAAAATGGATCAATAAATATTGTAAAAGTGATTCTTCTCCATGGCACCGGTTTCAAGTTCTCCAAGTTCTTAAGAAGGTCTAGTTTCCTTGAGTCATCAAGACAAATATCCTGGTACAAACTCAACATATCATAAATGAGGTATTGTCTTGGAAAAAGGTAAGATGACAAGTATGAATTACTTAATTAAATGGTTACATTAGTGGTATGATTTCACTAATACCAGGTTTAAGTTAGTTTAGTTGCATTAGGCATATTTTTGTGCATTGGATTTGATGTCTTATCATTATCTAGTTAGTTTTCATTATTCTTAGTTTATTTCCCTCATTTTTCAAACAAGGTAGGAAAAAAGTGTTTTCATCTAGATGATTTTAATATCTCAGGAATTCGATATGTGTGTAGTTATATAGGTACCATCATATTCACAGGTTCTCAAGCACTCCCATGAAGAGCACTCATTTTGCAGTTGGAGCTAGTGTTGCGTTGCACTTGTACCCAACACACCTTTAGGTGTACCCCAAGGAGAGAGGGACAAATTTTTTGAATAGGATGAGTGTTATTGAGAGATGGCAGTCATGGCTGGACCCTTTATTTCTCCTTTGAGGGTACTATGGATTAATGGAATTGCTAACTTCCCTTTTAAAGAGTTTTTAACCTTAGGGTTGGTGTCCGGGGCCCCTAAAGGTTGACAACTGGGTCTCATGGTTCCATTCCCTTCTTGCATGCTCTAGTGGCCTCTACTTCAGCCATGAGACACTATTATTTTGTCGAGACCACTTCATGAACTCTCCTTTCCCTTAATTTAGTGGGTTCTTGCTCTCCCTGGCCTTCTTTCCTCATAGGAAGGCATCCTCCATGCCATGACTTTTCCATGATTTGAGGACAGAATTAAGGGATTTATAGTATTCTAGGGGTTATATGGGGCATAAATCTCTCCCTCCCTCCCACTTCATCCTTTCGTTCAGAGCGATTCACTTATTTGAGCATGTTTTGGCACCTGGGGGTGTACTTATTTTCTTTTAATTTTAAGTTGAAATTTAATACTTATGAATTTACCTGTTTTAAGGAATGTGGGCCTGGATAAGTGAGTGTGAGATCATATAGATAGATCTCCTCACTTTCATTTTAAATCAAAACTTGTGGGAAAAATCATTATGCACTTTTTTTACCTTTCTTAGGGTTTATCTGGATGGATGCGTTCCTTGTGGGGAATTTTTCTAGTTAATGGAAGCTATTTTTCTTGTAATTCTTTCGTGAATCTATGATTTTGGTGATGCTTTGATTTGTTGGATGAACAAAAGAACAAGGATTTCAGCCTTTATACCTTTTTGTTGGATGTTGGTGGATGTGCATGTCTGAAGTCTTAGTGGTATCCTCATAGCTGCACTTTTCCCTAGGATAGGTCACTACTTTCTTTCTTATCACCTTAGCAACAATGACACACATTCCTGTGAGGGTGCACTAGGGTTTCTCCTTAGTTTTCCCAGGTTATTTTTTTAACCTAGGACCATTTTTCACTAGTTTAGCGCTCCTCCTCAGAAATCCTAGGTTAGGTAGGGCTTGTGCTAGGGTTTCCCTAGGTTTTCACACTTAATTCTCTAACAAAATCTAATCTAGGGTTAGTATAGCTCACTTTTAAGTAGTTTATCGGCTTATCCTAGGGTTATTTTCTTAGGATATTTTAGAGTGATTTAGATTTAGTTTAGGTTGGTTGATAGGTTAGTAAAATTATCTCTTCAGGTTAGTTTTGGTTAGCCCTCGCTGGCTCCCCCCTCGTCTTCCTAGTAGCTTCGGTCCCATAGCCTTCGACATTAGGATA
The DNA here is from genome assembly GCA_001517045.1 of Pseudotsuga menziesii. Taxonomy (NCBI): domain Eukaryota; kingdom Viridiplantae; phylum Streptophyta; class Pinopsida; order Pinales; family Pinaceae; genus Pseudotsuga; species Pseudotsuga menziesii. Next base: position 477,458 of record LPNX010112960.1, read on the forward strand.
TCCTACCTTCACGGGACACCTACTCTCCCAGCTCCAAACACACATAGCCATAAACCAAATACTACGGTCTCCTCTTCTAAACCTCACTGATATTTATTTCTCATTCAACATGGAACTGTTGCTACTAGCAATGGTCCCTCCCCATTTCTTTCCTTTGCGCTGATCTCCCCCATTTCTCCTTGCGGGATCCCTTCACACCATCATTGGGGTGTTTCATGAGTGCGTAACCCTAACCTCACTCCTCCTACTATCATCACGCTTCCCCATCCCTCCATGCATCTAGCAAATGCTTTCTCCCCCCTTCATTATCTTCGTAGCCCATTCCAGCATCCTCCCTCTACATTGCTCTCCATCTTCTCCTTGCTACATTCACTCCCTTTTCTCCCGCTATGTCCTCTCCACAGGATGTCCCATTGACCTTTGGCAACTGTCCTTGGCAGCTACGCTGCCCAACCAACCCACATGTTCTCCCTCTCACCCTCCATCGCATGCTTCCTTCACCTTAGCCGCTCCATCACTTCCCTTCCTACCCGAAGACATCACCTGCATCCTTCGTGGCTGCTTTCCTTTGCTAGTGGCCTACCTCTCCAGTGCACCCTCAACGCCTTCATTGGAGCATCCCCCAAGAAGTATCCTTTTCTTCTCTCCCACGTGCAGCCTTACTGCCTTCTTCCCCATCCACAACCTTCTTACCTCCGCTTCCTGCTGAACATTTCTTCCTCCTCCATGTGGCTAGATCCAACCTCCCTTCTACCTCACTCCCTTCATGTTGTGAACTTTACCCAAATATATCTCTCTCCGGCCTGCGATCAGTTGGGTTTACTAATTATTTTTTCAAACTGATTTTCATATTTATTTAATGCATTAATATTTTATGTTGATATTGTGAATATTCATTGATTTGCATGTTTTATCAATAGTATTTTGATATATGAATAAACTTATATTTTCTTTAATTTATTTATGTAATTAATTCTTATACCAGCTATTATTTCGCTATTAATGAGTGCATATAATTAACCTCTTTAATCTCGGTTACAATAATATGATTGATGCATATATTTCAAACATATTTTGTTCACTACCTTGGATTGTGATGCTTATACTTTGTCATCGGGATTAAGAGTGAATGCAGTTGTCACATTTCTATTAATTCTTGCACATGATCTAGGAACTAAGAATCAAAATCATCAAAGAATTATTAACAAATTACTCATGAATTGGCAATAATCGGAATACCAAATAGGTT
>LPNX010112960.1:481566-505317 GCA_001517045.1 Pseudotsuga menziesii
ATTTCCTCTCCAGATTCCATTAGAAACTGGTCTATAATAACCTACGAGAGAAGTATCTTTTTTTCTCTATTGTCTTTTGTAGGGAGCAATATGGCTCTCCCCTAGGAATTCACAACTTCCAAAGAAGTTATGGATAAGTGACTAAGGTGACACTGGTCACCCCTCCTTCATATGCTTACCAGTGGAAAGACTTCCATTTCAACCGATAACACATCATATGTGGAATTTTGGAAATTAATTGACATTGAGTTCAATGTTATAAGTTTGATACCAGATAGCAATATATTATGGAATTAATATGGTATTGTTGATATGAATTGGAAAGAAAAGGGTTACAAAGATATACTAATAATACATATGAATATAATTTATGACCATTGAACCCAAAGGCCCGTATGTATCCAAATTGGTGATACACACATATTGGCTCGAAATCACGAGGTAATGTATGCAAAAGATAAAGTGTGGCCTATGGTTTCGTACTTCAGTCTTAAATTGAGATGGAAACACTACTATTAGACATTATTGGAATAAGAGTGGAAATTTTAGTACGTTTATGGTCTTAATTTCATCATCTATCAGTGCACTAGGGGCATATGCGATGACATGGTCTTGGCGTCTGTAAGTAATTTTTTTTATGTTGATAGCGGTCAGGTAATAGGTGATGGATTGTTTTTTCTTCACCTATTATATGAGCAATCATCATTTTTTCCATTGTTTCTTCTGATAGTCCATATTATTTTATATATCCTGACATGGAGTTAAGCTCATGGCAAGAACCATAAGCTTAGTACCAACCATGTATAAAATAGTCAGAATTACCCCTCTATCTAGTGTCTTTGTCGTTTTATTCTCACGGGATAGGGTTCTTGATTTATCCCTATTTTTATGGTACAATTTTTCCTACCAAATTTGGTACCCTTGATGATTCTCTCTTGGTTTATTAGACACAGCTTTTTTTTTCTTACTAGAGCTAGGGATTTCACCTCCTGCACCTTTGGCCATAGTGATACTTGTGAAATTTTATTGGGTTTGGTTATGATTTTATCATATCCTCTAGAAAAGTCTCTGTTTCGAAGAAATTTTTGTATGGCTTGGAGTGAACCACAATAGGAATTATGAGACCAAAAATCAAATCCATTCTCAAATATGCTAGATAAATTAAAGAATCTAACAACTAAGGGATAGAGTCTGTACCTCAACCGAATGTTCGAAGAATACCACCGTTGAGATCACAATCAAATGCTTGTTGCCTACAATGTTCCCTCAACAACAAATATCCAAGCATATGATATATATATTAAATATTAGCATTCAAACTAGCATAATCCATTAATTAAACATGTATTAAGCAAATATACCTATCTCTACAACAAAACTGTGTGATTAGCATCTCTTTTAGATTCTTTTTTAGCATCCACTGTCACTTTTAGTGCATTTTTCATCACGTTTTTGGAAAAAATGGATGATTTTCCACGGGATGGCGCTTTTAATGGCATTATTTGCATCCCTTTTTAAAAGTTGGCACTATTTTGGATGCTAATTAGCATCCCAATTGCATCCCAATTATCATTCCAATTAGTTTCCAAAAAAACATCCCATATAACACCCATAATCGCCTCCATAGAAACATCTAGAATAGCACCAATCATAGCACCATATATTGATCCAGGGTTAGCGACAGGAATTGTACCATGAATTTTGGTAGAAAAAAACATCTGACATAGGGCCAATTATAGAGCCAAGAATTGCGCCTAGAAAACATCCAACATAGCGCCAGGTATAGAGATAGGTATAGTGCTTGGAATAATGCCAGAAATTCCAAAAGGAATCATGCTAGGAATTGCACTAGGTTTAGAGCTAGGAAATGTGTTCAGAAAACTTCCAACATAACATCATATATAGTGCCAGCATTAGGACAAAAATTTGTGCTAGGAAAATAGCTAGGAATTTGAAAAGGAATTGTGTTAGGATTTGTTAAAGAAATGTAACTGCGGGAGACATTCTATTTTGTACTATTATTGTTATTACCAATTCCAGAGATTTTGTTCCTCTGATTACAGATGTCATTCATGTAATTGGCCATTTAAGTCTTGATTTAAAACCTCTGTTGTAAGTCGGGTCAGTAGTACCCATAAACGTATTATTAAAATGTATTTTTGAGTATTCCAAGGTAAGTCGACCCTGTAACCAAGGAGAATTAGGCCCTGTTGTATTATTAGGCCTTTCAGATAATGAGTATAAATATGATATGTACCTCCCTGATTTGGACAAGCAACATAACTCAGCAGTTGCGCTAGAGAGAGAAAGAGTAGTCCATCTAGGAGAGAGGAGGAAGACCAACATTATTATTGGGGTCTTATAAGTCTTATTCTTTGGACCTTGCACTGTACTTGGTTGAATTCTATATCTAATAGGTTTTGGTGGTTTTATTCCCCATGAGGATTTCCTAGTATAAATATCTGTGTTATTTTGTATGGTTGTGGTTGTATTTCTTTTAGGGATCCTTTTGTATATGGTTATGATTTTATGATGCTAAATGTTATTAGATCTTGTATAACCATTGAATGATTACATGGTATCAGAGACACCCTAAAATAAGTACTTGTGAAGGAAAAACACTGCTACAACTACAACGACTGAAGATTAGGGTTTCATGCATAAGAACCCTAGAAGACAAAAACTAGTCATGTTTAGACTTTCGCTATAACTCGAGATGGGAGAAGGTTTAGGAGATAAAACTTTGACAATACAAAGATGAAATGTTATTATATCTTGTGTGAAATCTTCAGTCTCATATTTTCTATAATTCAGGAGATACGATTCCTCCAAATCAAGTTTCCATCCTCCTCCATAATACAATCATAAATAGGTGACCTAGGGAGAATTTCTATATCTCAGGTCAGGAAGGTCCAAATGAAATTTTGAAAGATGATACAGATATAGCACGGACTATAGTTTTTGTGTTCCAATTTTTAGACCTAGGAGGTTAAAAATATGATCTATTAGGTGTGCTAGCTAATCCAAGTTTCAGCCGTAAGGCACTTCCTTTAGATTGACACGTGGAAGTCCGTACAAGTTCGCTATTCTAAATAGACCTTAAATAAGTCACCTTGGGAAAATTCACGTAAATACCACTTGGAGAGTCCAATTATTCTCTATCTTATGGTTTTGGAAAGAATACAGATCATTATATCTCAGGATGAAGTTTCATATCTAGAGGAGCAGCAATTTTGGAGATGCATCAGAATGATCAATATTAGACAATTCTGTAGAAGAAATTGGAGAAAACTAGGGCTTCATGTCTAGGAACCTCCCTCCATCGATCAGTTGAAAAAATGAATACTATCAAACTATACTTAGGAGGGTGCATATGTCTATGGAAGAATTTTCCCATTTTATGTATTTTCAATTTTTTTACCTAACACTACTGCGGGGAAAACTAGGGCATGGGATATTTTGTAGTTTTGTCAACAATTTTGGGAAAATGAGTATGATACTAAGCTCTCCTTGAGGAGGTGCATATTTATATCCTATCGGATATCAAATATACCTGTTCAAAAATTAGGGTTTCTCTGTCAAACCCTAGGTCCACAAGAAGCAGTCTTCCAGAAAAGCTTTCAAGCAAGCATCAAGTTGAAGCAATCTCATTGGCAAGTTCTATCCTCTCTATTTCCACATGATATTCTCATTCTTATAATGATGGAAAATAGTACCAATATTAAGAAAAATATTAAAAGGATTCGAGAACCTATGAACATGGAAGTATATAGTGATTCTCAAACCTTAATAAGTATGACCTAAAGAACTATGGCAAAGAAGAAGCTGCATATCTGGAGGGAGATAAAGATAGAGTACAAGAAGGACTTAGTCAAATCCAAGAGGATTATTTCTGTCTCCATTGGATATCACTTGTATCATCCTTGTAGAATCCCAAGGAGATACAAGGACCATATTGTATGAAGGAAATAATATCAACATGAAGATGACTTTGAGAAATCAACTCAAGGATGTGAAGATGCAAATGTCAGAAATCATTCAATCTTCTAAAATATCCATTAGATCAAGAATTAACTAGAATCCATTGAAGAGAATGTTGAAGAAATGAAAGTGGAGATTAAAACCTTGAATGGGATCCCAAGTTCATGGGATTCATTCATTCAAGGAATTTGTGCGAGAAGGAAGTTGTTCTATTTCAATAGCCTATGGGAATAATGCACACAAGAATAATCTCGACTCATAATAAAAGAGGAGAATATGAGAGAAAATAAAGATCAAGCTCTCACAATTTACTCCAGAAAGAAGGAGGACCATCTCAAAAATAGAAGACAAAATGAATTCAGAAGAGATCCATCCAAACATTTGATGCTACACTTGTGATGAGAAGGGACACTATTCCCAATATTGTCCCTGAAATAAAGACTCCATCAACAAGAAGTAAAACAATAAAATACATCATGCTCTCACTGTTGAATATGATGAACCAACTAAAAAAAGATTCGAGAAAGGAATATTCCTCAAGTAATGAGGTATATGAATTATACTGGTGAAGAAGGATTGTAGTTAGTAACACTCAGAACCAATACACAGGTTCCCAGAATCAGATGATGAAGTAGAAGGCTCCAAGTATTCTTGCAAGGACATAAGGATCAAGAAGGAGTCCACCCATAAAACAAACAAAGAGAGGTTCCCAGAATTAGATGATGAAGTAGAAGGCTCTAGCTATTATTCCAAGGACCTAAGAATCAAGAAGGAGTCTGTTATCTCTAGGGTTGTTTCACCTGTTTATTTATGAAATTTTGATTTGGATTGGTTTTTGTTGTTTTAATTTTATTTTGTTTTATGTTTTATGATTGATTGCTTGCCCTTATGATTCCCTTGGTTACCTAAAATCATCAAAATTTCCATTCATCAACTAAGAACCCATGTATGTGCAACAAAGTATGTGTTACAGGGTGAATTTTTACAAACTGGCAGTGTATAATCATTCGACTGGTTAATGGAAGAAGGGTATTCGCAGGCCTGTTGGTATATTATCTATCTCCATTGGTGATGAGCAGTTTCATGCAAGGTTTCAGTGACTAAGGGCCATATAAGACGAAGGCATATTAAATCTGCATTACTAACCGAGGCTTAAAGAGGCTCACGGGGTTTTCAAATGTCGAAGTGAAGCAATGGAGAAGAACATAGACTGGTTGCAATCTAAGATGGAACCTCTTACAAAAGATCATTACTTTCTCTGGCAGGCCGAACTCTTCACTCTTCATTTAAATGCTAAAAATATCATTCTTGAAATGACCAGAACGATGGATTAATAGTCTTGCAGCAGTACACTTAGTTGATGCCCATCTTTGTAGTGAGATTGGGAAATATATCAGTGTTCTATTGCTGTCTTTGACAACGATGTTGCATCTAGAACTGCCACATATTAATGTATTATCTAAGATGGATCTTATTGAAAGTTGTGAAAGGCTCGATTTTGCAGGATTTATCATATTTCCAACAAACATTGCTTTTAGTGCCTGGCGTCCAACACGAGCTGTATATGGAAGAAGCATAGCCAGTACATATAGGAGAGGCTACATGACGAGGCCTTTTGGTTCTCGCAGTCTACAATGGAGGCGAGATACGTCATCAGGTGGAACCTCTGATAGTTCATCTTCTTCTCTTAATGAACCTCCATCGGCACTTAACTCTGTTCCCGCATTTTGGTGGAAATCCTGCTGGTCTAGCCGCTGCATAGTTGCCACGACCTCTTACTTATATCCGAAATGCTACAAAATCATCAAATGAGAACGCTGGAAAGACTAAAGAGTCGTAGCTGCCCTGGTTGGTACATGATGTTATACCAGTACAATAAAAAGAGGAAGTGCGTGCTGGTGTGGTAACATATGGTGGATTATGTCTGGTGCTGAATACTGTTATACAGAGTTTAAAGAAGGAGGCCGTCATTTCAACGAAAGAGCAAATATTCAAAGCCTGTAGCTTCATGGAGATTTGTGTGGCAGCATTCAAATGTCAAAACATCCAGAAATGTGATGGGGATAGTTAAATGTTTAAGTTTTTAATGCCACTGAACGCCAAAAGATTGAGATAGTAATATATGTTCCGATTCCCATAGGGAAATGCTAAGGAAGCGTCCACAAAGATACTGAAGCTTTAGCTAGATCTGAGTAAATCAGAAATGTTAAGGTAAAATTGCCACCACGAGTGGAGGTAACTACTCATGGTGATTAATGAATACTGAAAACACTTGTGCAAGGAATAATTGGTCCAAATTCTAGGTTTCCAATGCCGAGCACACAAGTGTTGAGAAGAACGCTTTCGGGAAATACCAAGTCAACATCAATTAAAAATCATATCCAGTTTTCAAGGAAAAAGATCAGCAGGATAAAAACCACTCCATATTTGTAGTGATTAGTTCAGTGATAGAGGCAGAGAGTTTGAGTTTCTGAGGATTACAAGTGGCAGAGTACCTGACAGCAAAGAAACAATTATCAACGAACCAGTTCCATATTTCTTGTGGCAGATCGAGATTTATTCTATTTTTGAACTTGATGATAAGATTTTATTCCTTAAAACTTCTAACTGTTGGTTGATTGTATTCTTTTATATATTCACATGTCTAGAATGTAAAGGGGGGTGTGAGAGGGTTCTTCCTTTCAGGAACGCAGGGGACTGGGGTTGGCAGTTTTGGGAGCTATGCTGGATCTTTTGTAAGCACTTATGTGTAGCATGAACCTTTTGCAGCTTCAATGACAGGTTCTAGTTTTGAATAAAATTGATGATGATTTGCCTTTGTGATATATGAATTGTCTCTCTGATAATTTTGTTATGTATATGGTCGTTTATATTCCATTACAATAATTCTTATCGTGAGATGGTAGTTATCTTTATTTTCATAAACATTGACAGTTTCACTTCATGATTTAGGATCATAGTACCTGGGTGTTGAACTTTGTGACTGATTCCATGTTATACAGCATCTGTTTGATATTCCTGCAGCTCTGATTCATACCAGCCTACACTTCAAATGCTTTGAGTATCTTATAAATATTTGTATTTACCCATCTGTGATATATACCAGCTCTGTTCATTGTAAAGTGTGTGATGTTTTCATTTCATATCTGAACTGTGTAAACTGTACAAACAAATAATACTAGCCAAGTTCCTTCTAGTACTATCAGTTTCCATTAGCCTTTGTTTGATACCAGTTTGTGTTTTGAATTTGATTTCATTTGATTTATGTATTTTCGAACCAAGATTTCCTTAAGCTTGAATCCCGTAGTCTAGGTTCAACTTTAGGGATAACATCTTTTGGCGCCGTTGCCGGGGACGGACAAAGGAAAAGATATCTTCCCTAGGAAAGAATGACAAAGATCAGATCCAGCTCTTGATGGTGGACAGGAGCAGGGCATTAGTTGGACTACAGATTTATTCACCGGGCGACTCCATTGGTTTCAAAATGCAAGATTCAGTTACTGAGCAAGTTACTTCCTGTACCAAGACTACCGGGGTTGAGGTAGATCATGTTTTTCTTCAATATTTTTGAGAATGGATGAGTATGTCTTCTGTTGATGAATTAAACAAAGAGTTGTCTTCTTTTTTAGATTCTGATAACATTTCAAGTGAAGAAGATAAAATTGATTTTTTGAAGAAGATTTTGAAGGCATTTGAGTTAGAGTATGAAAGTTGGTTGTTAGAAAAGACTTTTCAAGATGACAGTATTACTGCTGTTGTTCCAATCATTTTTAGGTGCGTGATTTGGAATGAAGAATTAAATTTGCATATCTTAGAAAGTAGAAAGTGGGTTTCAAATGATTGTGAAGAAGATGGTTTTATGGAGATAGTGAGGTCAGAGTTTATCCAGAGGAAGCTTGCTTATATTCAAGAAGAAATAGGGATATCTAATCAAAATACGGTTTTAAATTATTTTTATGATCCCGTAGCTGACTACATCAAGGAATTTATCAATTCAAGGTTTCAGTATACATTATATGAAAAGTCTGAAAATCAAAATTGCAGACATATGATGATTGTTGTTCTTGTCTTCATTTTGCTAATCCACAGATCAAGATTTTCATTATGTATTCAGATACTTGTATGGCTTCACTGGAAGCATGATTTTACCTGATCAAAAGAAAGTAGTTTTGATTAGTGTAGGAGCTGTGAATAAATAAGCTTGACGCTTCAAGCATTTCGTTAAAGTTTGTACAGTATGTTCAGATTGTTGTGAGAAGATTATTTCAGTTTGCAGAATAGTTTAAAGATCAGTCAGTGGTTTGTTAAGTAGCAGATATTGGTGATGAAGACTCCAGCCCAATGGAAACAAGGCACTTGGTCTACTTGTTCTTGGCAGCTCACAGGGAGCATGCCATCCCCAGATGAAGCCAGATGTTATCTCTAGGGTTGTTTCACCTGTTTATTTTTGAAATTTTGATTTGGATTGGTTTTTGTTGTTTTAATTTTATTTTGTTTTATGTTTTATGATCAATTGCTTGCCCTTATGATTCCCTTGGTTACCTAAAATCATCAAAATTTCCATTCATCAACTAAGAACCCATGTATGTGCAACAGAGTATGTGTTACAGGGTGAATTTTTACAAACTGGCAGTGTATAATCATTCGACTGGTTAATGGAAGAAGGGTATTCACAGGCCTGTTGGTATATTATCTATCTCCATTGGTGATGAGCAGTTTCATGCAGGGTTTCAGTGACTAAGGGCCATATAAGATGAAGGCATATTAAATCTACATTACTAACCGAGGCTTAAAGAGGCTCAGGGGGTTTTCAAATGTTGAAGGGAAGCAATGGAGAAGAACATAGACTGGTTGCAGTCTAAGCTGGAACCTCTTACAAAAGATCATTACTATCTCTGGCAGGCCGAACTCTTCACTCTTCATTTAAATGCTAAAAATATCATTCTTGAAATGACCAGAAAGATGGATTAATAGTCTTGCAGCAGTACACTTAGTTGATGCCCATATTTGTAGTGAGCTTGGGAAATATACCAGTGTTCTATTGCTATCTTTGACAACGATGTTGCATCTAGAACTGCCACATATTAATGTATTATCTAAGATGGATCTTATTGAAAGTTGTGAAAGGCTCGATTTTGCAGGATTTATCATATTTACAACAAACATTGCTTTTAGTGCCTGGCGTCCAACACGAGCTGTATATGGAAGAAGCATAGCCAGTACATATAGGAGAGGATACATGCCGAGGCCTTTTGGTTCTCGCAGTCTACAATGGAGGCGAGATACGTCATCAGGTGGAACCTCTGATAGTTCAGCTTCTTCTCTTAATGAACCTCCATCGGCACTTAACTCTGTTCCTGCATTTTGGTGGAAATCCTGCTGGTCTAGTCACTGCACAGTTGCCACGACCTCTTACTTATATCCAAAATGCTACAAAATCATCAAATGAGAACGCTGGAAAGACTGAAGAGTTGTAGCTTCCCTGGTTGGTACATGATGTTATACCAGTACAATAAAAAGAGGAAGTGCGTGCTGGTGTGGTAACATATGGTGGATTATGTCCGGTGCTGAATACTGTAATACAGAGTTTAAAGAAGGAGACCGTCATTTCAACAAAAGAGCAAATATTCAAAGCCTGTAGCTTCATGGAGATTTGTGTGGCAGCATTCAAATTTGAAAACATCCAGAAATGTGACGGGGATAGTTAAATGTTTAAGTTTTTAATTCCATTGAACGCCAAAATATTGAGATAGTAATATATGTTCTGAATCCCATAGGGAAATGCTAAGGAAGCGTCCACAAAGATACTGAAGCTTTAGCTAGATCTAAGTAAATCAGAAATGTTAAGGGACAATTGCCACCACGAGTGGAGGTAACTACTTACGGTGATTAATGAATACCGAAAACACTTGTGCAAGGAATAATTGGTCCAAATTCCAGGTTTCCAATGCCGAGCACACAAGTGTTGAGAAGAATGCTTTCGGGAAATACCAAGTCAACATCAATTAAAAATCATATCCAGTTTTCAAGGAAAAAGATCAGCAGGATAAAAACCGCTCCAGATTTGTAGTGATTAGTTTAGTGATAGAGGCAGAGAGTTTGAGTTTCTGAGGATTACAAGTGGCAGAGTACCTGATAGCAAAGAAACAATTATCAATGAACCAGTTCCAGATTTCTTGTGGCAGATTGAGATTTAGTCTATTTTTGAACTTGATGATAAGATTTTATTCCTTAAAACTTCTAACTGTTGGTTGATTGTATTCTTTTATATATTCACATGTCTATAATGTAAAGGGGGGTGTGAGAGGGTTCTTCCTTTCAGGAACGCAGGGGACTGGGGTTGGCAGTTTTGGGAGCTATGCTGGATCTTTTGTAAGCACTTATGTGTAGCATGAACCTTTTGCAGCTTCAATGATAGGTTCTAGTTTTGAATAAACTTGATGATGATTTTCCTTTGTGATATATGAATTGTCTCTCTGATAATTTTGTTATGTATATGGTCGTTTATATTCCATTACAATAATTCTTATCATGAGATGGTAGTTATCTTTATTTTCATAAACATTGACAGTTTCACTTCATGATTTAGGATCATAGTACCTGGGTGTTGAACTTTGTGACTGATTCCATGTTATACAACATCTGTTTGATCTTCCTGCAGCTCTGATTCATACCAGCCTACACTTCAAATGCTTTGATTATCTTATAAATATTTGTATTTACCCATCTGTGATATATACCAGCTCTGTTCATTGTAAAGTGTGTGATGTTTTAATTTCATATCTGAACTGTGTAAACTGTACAAACAAATAATACTAGCCAAGTGCCTTCTAGTACTGTCAGTTTCCATTAGCCTTTGTTTGATACCAGTTTGTGTTTTGAATTTGATTTCATTTGATTTATGTATTTTCGAACCAAGATTTCCTTAAGCTTGAATCCCGTAGTCTAGGTTCAACTTTAGGGATAACAGAGTCCATCCACCAAACAAATAGAGATAGGTTCCTAGAAGTAGATGATGAAGTAGAAGGCTCCAGTTTGATGGGACTTCCAATGAAAGTAAGAGGCCTCAGATACACTCCAATTATGTGGCATTGTTGAGTGACATCATTGATGAATATCCTTCCAGCGATGAAGAAGTAGCCAAGGATAAATGGTACTAGTTGATTATGGGGAATGATGTTGAGGATACCGTTCCAAGACCTGAAGGGAACCCCGCAGTGTATTCCATGCAGATCTACAAGATCATTTATGCAACAGATGGAAACATCAAGGGATACAAAGCAAGGTACGTGGTTTCTCTCAAAAGGAGGGAGTAGACTATGGCATGACATAATCCATTGACTAGACACACTTCTCTAGTGAAATAGAAGTGTAAAACAAGTGGAGAACCACATGCACACAAAAGGTTTTGAAAAATACCAGAAGCCACCCATGGATAAACACATCTAGTTACATGAGGAGATTGAAGATCACCTAGAGTGATGAAGATCTTAACCTTTGCTACAAAGTTGAAGATGAAATCCTATAGAGGAAGACAATATCACAGATGGGTGAAAGAGGAGATTATCAACAAACTTCAATATAAAGGATCTTGGTGTCCAACCTAATATGGATACATAGAATATCAGTAGAAGAGGATACTACCTACCACTCTAGTACATAATGTTTCAATACATAGAGTAAAAAATGTAGAGAGAGGATGATGCTCCACTTCAGAGGGAGTGATTGAAAAAGTTATTCAATTTCGACATGGTACAATAGGATGGACAGGTTCCTGATGGAATAAGAATTTACTAAGAGTAAAGCGGGTTGTTCCGAACCTCACTTTAAGGTTGAATGCGGAAGACTGTTATATATCGATGAATTGATAGGAGAGGATGAACTCATTGTAGATGCAAATAGGAAGTGTTATAAAGAGCATCTCAGGATGATGTTTTAGTTTTGGATCAGGTGTGATCTCATAGCTTAGCAGAAAAAAAACCAATGTTACCCTCAGTATAGCTGAGGATGAGTACATTGACATATGATTCATCCTGTAGCGAAGCAATATGGCAAGATTGTTTGATGTCGAGATAGATGCAACTGATATTTATTGTGACAACTAGAGTTGCATAGAACCCCATATTTCATGAAGTCTAGGATATGGTGTAGAGAGGGCTTTGAATCTCTAGTATGTTCCTATAGAAGAATAAGTTGTGGATGTATAAGGAAAGAATATTGAGCCTCAGTGATTTGGTCACTGTATAGAGAGCCTGGTCATATCTTCATGGGTATATTCCAATATTGTTGGTGACATCATTGAGTGTGGATCCTAGTATGATTGGTCGTATCACTAAGGGTACATCCCAACATTGTTGGTGGTATCCTCACAAGGAAGATCCCAAGAAGATTGTCTATATATTCAAATAGGAATATCCCAACGAGATGTGGTCCTGCATTGATTTGTGGAGATTGTGTTCTATAACTCATTTTGCAGATGTTGTGGTCCGACACTCATTTGTGGACGTTGTGGTCTAGCATTCATTTGTATATGTTGTGGTCCTCCATTAATTTGTGGATGTTGTGGTCTGGAATTTTGTAGACAGTGTTATCCTGCATTAATTTGTAGATTTTTTGGTCTAGAATTAATTTGCAGATGTTGTGGTCCTGTATTAATTTCTGGACGTTGTGTTCTAGCATTCATTTGCAGAAGTTGCAGTCCTGCATTAATTTGTTGTGGTTGTGGTATGGAATTCATTTGCAGATGTTGTGGTGCTAAATTAACTGGCGGATGTTTTGGTATGGAATTCATTTGCGTATGTTGTGTTATTGCATTAATTTGGAGGCATTGTGGTCCTTCATTCATTTGCCAGTGGTCTAATGTCTTTTGATGATGTGGATGATTTCACATTAAGTTGCGACATTGTGTTTATTTCAGGTAATGTTTTGATAAGTATACCTGTGATGAGATGTGATGCTTGTGATGATAGGATGAGATGTGCATATATTGATGTTGCGACGAGATATGATGCTCGTGATGATGTGATGAGATGTGAAACTCGTGATGATGCGACGAGATGTAATGATCGTGATGATGCGGTGAGATGTGATGCTCGTGACGATGCGACAAGATGTGATGTGATGCTTATGATGATGCGACGAGATGCAATGATTGCTATGATGTGTTGAGATACAATTAACGTATGAATGTGTCTGTGACATGATATTGAGATGCAATGCTCTGTGATGGAAATATTCCACAGACAATGATAATGTTGATATATTTGTGAGAATTTCCTATGGCATATAGACTTACTAGTCAGTTGTGCATATGTATTGTTGTGTTATAGAATACCTTCCTTGTTAAGGGGGAGTGTTAAAGAAATGTAACTACAAAATATATTCTATTTTGTATTATTATTGTTATTACCCCTTCAATATATGTTGTTCCTCCAATTAGGGATGTCATTGATGTAATTGATCATGTAAAGTCTTGAGGTAGAACCTTCATTGTAAGTCGGGTTAATAGTACCCACACAAGTATTATTAAAATGTATTTTTGAGTATACCAAGGAAATTCGGTCCTGGTAGCAAGGAGAAGTCCGACTAGTTGGGTTATTAGGCCTCTCAGCTGATCAATATAAATAGGAGAGGTTCCTACCTCATTTAGACAAGTAACATAGCTCAACAATTGCGCTAGAGAGATAAAGAGTAGTCCATTTGGGAGACAAGAGGCAGTCCAATATTATTCTTTGGGTATTATGAGTCTTATTCTTTGGGTCTTAGATTGTACTTGGTTTAATTCTATATCGAGGAAGTTTTGTTGGTTTTCCTTCCCCATGAGGGTTTCCTAGGATAAATATATTTGTTCTTTTGTATGGTTGCGCTTGTCTTTCTTTCAGTGATCCTTTTGTATATGGTTATGATTTTATGATGCTAATTTTTCGTAGATCTTGTATAACCATTGAAATATTAACAGGAATTGCACCAGGAACAGTGCTAGGTAAAAAATTTAGCTATAGAGATATACATGGCAGGAGGAATTGTGATAGGCATTGTGCTAGGAATTTCCGTAGGAAAAGGGCCAAGCATATTATCAGGTATAGATCTAGGAATAGAGTTAATAAATCCTCCTAGAAAACATCCAGCATAGCACCACATATGGATCCAGGTATAGCGCTATAAATTTTGAAAAGAATTGTGCTAGGTTTAGAGCCAATAATTGCGATCGAAAACATGTTTGAAATAGCCTTAGATATAACACTAGGATTAATGCAAAAATATGCGATAGGAAAATAGCTAGGAATTGCACCAAGCATAGTGTTAGGTATATAGCCAGACATAGCACTAGGAATTGTGAGAGGAATTTCGAAAGGTATTGCACCAATAATTTCCCTAGGAAAAGGGTCAATCATAGCACCAGGTATAGAGATATACCTAGCACCAAGAATTGCACTAGGAATTTCGAAAGGAATTGTGCTAGAAAATGTGTAAGAAAATCTCTAATGTTGGGTCAGGGATAGTGCTAGTCATGTTGACATAAGTAGCACCTAATTTCCCATTTTGGAAATTAAGAGACCCCAATTAATCATAAATAACGCTAATGGAATCCTATGATCCATAACAAAATTAGGGTGTGCTTAACGTCATGTTGTCGATGATGATGATGATGCATATTGACAATGATAAATATGACAATGATGGTTTCTATAGTAATTAGTAGGATGTTGATGACAAAAATTGTTAATGTATTTGTAACTTCAGAATGTATTCATCTATGTATCTTATGTATTGTAACCCGATGTTTATCTGGGATGTATCTATAATATAATTGAGTCATGTTGTCATGCCTCGATGTTCCAATCAGGAGAATCAATAATGTAAATAAGTCATGTCAAGTCATAGTGGGTAACCCTCCGATTGTGTAAGGGTTAAAGTCCCCGCAGTTCTGGGGCACTAGGGTTATTAGACTCTCCAAGTAGAGGTCGTCCCTAGTAGGGTTTTAGTCATGCTGGAATTAGTATAAATAGAGATCTAGGATCTCTATTTAACACACAACTCATCCACACTCAAGTGTAGCGCATAGTTGAGGAAGGAGAAATTACTGGGGCTAGACAAGAAGAATATTACTACTGTTGGGAGATCACTTACTATTTTTGGGCTTTTACTATTTTGGTGTTGATTCTATCTCTGAGGAAGTTGCGGGGTTTTTCCATTTATGGTTTCCTCGAGGATAAACATCGTGTTCATTTTCTCTTGTGTTTGATTTCTATGCTTGTTATTCTCTCAGTAAATATCCTAATATAATGCTAGCTTAATGATGAAATTCTAACATGGTATCAGAGCTAACCTGAGAAGAAGACACTGTGCAGCTGCGGGAACTAGGGATTCCTAGTTTGTGGATCTTCCTCCACATATTTTTAGCAAAAGTAAGGTGGAATAACTCTCCTCCTTAGGGCGCATCTTTCTATCGAAGCAGAATCCAATTCTGAGGTTTTTCAGTTTTGGACCTGTCACTGCTGTCGGAAATGAGGGCTTTTCACAGAAGATGAGTTTTTCAGTGAGCCCAGGCATGGATTGATCTCCTCCCCAAAATTGAAGTTAGGGACAAATTTCAAGGCATTTGGAAGGTTAGAACTCTGGAAAATAAAAACCCTAATTTGCTCCTGAACCAGCTCTGCAGGATTTCAGCTCAAGTTTCAGACCCGACATCTTGAACTTGGTAAGATCTAAATATTTTGTATTTCCATTTGAGGTTCTCAATTTAATATGTCTCATCATACCAATCTTGATGAAAATCTTGAGGGAGCTAATAAGTTCTGAGCTTGGAAGTATAGGATCTCCCTGGTCCTGAAAGAGAATGAATTAGACTCCTATATCAATGAGGAGGTTCCAGTCCCAGAGGGAGATGAGGCTAAGGCCTTGCATAAGAATAAGATGGTTATGTAAAAGAGAATCAATGCTGATTCTATCAAGGATCATCTCATACCACATGTATCCTCCCTTAAGACACCTAAATCTATGTTTGATTCCCTAACCAAATTGTTTGAAGGGAAGAACATTAACAGGAAGATGACCTTGAGAAACCAATTGAAGAATGTGAAGATCCAGAATGCTGAGACTATTCAGTCTTACTTTACAAGGGTTTCTCAGATCAAAGAGAAACTAGAAGCAGTATATGAAGAAGTGGAAAATGCAGAGATTGTGATGACCACCTTGAACGGTCTCCCTAGATCATGGGACTCTTTCATTCAAGGAATCTGTGCCAGAAAGAAGTTAGTAAAGTTCAGCAGGATATGGGAAGAATGCTCTCAAGAAGAATCTAGGATAGTATCTCGAGAAGAGAAGATGGGTAGTGAAGATCAAGCTCTCACAGTTCACTCCAAGAAAAACAGGAGGAACAATTATCACTCCAAAGGTAAGACCTCACACTATAGAAAATATCTAAGTACCATTATATGTTACACATGTGATGAAAAAGGTCACATATCTAAATTTTGCCCTAACAAAAGAAATCTAAGGAAGAAGGGAAACAAGAGAAGACATCATGCCCATGCTGCAGAGGATGATGAACATTCGTCAAAGAGAATAAGACAAGAAACTGATGACTCTTCAAGTGAGGATGAATATGTACTGATCTCTGCTCTCACGGGAACTATTTCACATGGAAGAAATGATTGGCTTATAGATAGTGGTGCTTCCAAGCATATGATGGGATTCAAAGAATCATTTGTAAAGCTATCTAAACATGAGTCACCTCACAAGGTGAAACTTGGGGATGACTACCAGTATCCAATAAAAGGTAGTGGTGAATCCTTCTATAAACTAGACTATGGAAAGTCTTTGAAGATGAAGAATGTATTATTTGTTCTAGGTCTAAAGAAGAACCTCCTCTCCATATCTACATTGGATGCAAAAGGAATGAGGGTTTCTTTTGTATATGACCAAGTTCTCATGTGGCCAAAAGGAAAGACTTTTGTTGATGCAATTGTGATCGAAGAACAAGAAGGAGGCTTATACAAGTTGAAGGGTCAACCAGATCAAGCTTTGGTTCATGACGTAGTAGAACCAAATGAACTATGGCATAGAAGGCTTGCAAATATGCATTACAGAGCACTACCACTTGCAAGCAAATTTGTTGAAGGTCTTCCAGAAATACAAGCAAAACATGAAGGGGTCTGCAAGGGATGTGCGAAAGGAAAGAATACAAAGAAGACATTTCCAAGTAGCGAAAGTAAAGCAAAAGGAATCCTGGAAATCATCCACTCCGATGTGTGCGGACCCATGTCATCAAACTCACTAAGAGGGTATGTGTACTATGTTTCTTTTATTGATGAATTTTATAGGAAGAAATGGATTTACTTCATGAAGAATAAAGATGAAGTGGTCAGCAAGTTCAAGGAATTCAAAGCTTTGATCGAGAACTAGACTGAAAAGAAGATAAGACTTTCCGATCAGACAATGGTGGAGAATTCACTTCAAATGAGTTCAAGGAATTATGTAAGGACTCAGGGATTAAGAGGGAGTTGTCTACTACTTACAATCCACAATAGAATGGGGTTGTAGAGAGGAAGAATAGAACCATCATGGAAGCTGGAAGAGATATGCTTCATGATCAAGATCTTCCTATGCACCTTTGGGCAGAAGCAGCCAGAACAACAATGTATGTATAGAACCGTACTCCACACAGAGTACTCGAGAACAAGACTCCTGAAGAAGTATTCTACGGCAAGAAACAAGAAGTCAACCATCTTAGAATATTCGGCTGTCCTGTGTACATACACATTCCAAAAGAGAAGAGAACAAAATTAGATCCTTCAGGAAAGAAGGATATCTTTGTGGGATACTCTTAAAGCTCGAAGGCTTATAGAATATACTTCCCAAGATTCAAAAACATTGATGTCAGCAGGGATGTAACATTTGACAAAGATTCAACCTACATCAAATCTAGAAAGAAACCTGCTGAAGAACCTGAAGAAGCAGAAGCTCCCAAAATTCATGATACAATCATGAACTAAGAAAATCAAGAAGAAGATTGAGAATTTGAAGAACCACAAAGACCTGTAGATCCACCACAGGAGAAGAATCCTCACAAGAGGAAACCTGCTTGGGTATGAGATATTATCCAAGGTGTGGAAAGATTTGGGGTTCCAGGAGAGAATCTCAGAGAAAGAAAAAGGACCAGATCATGTTCTAGTTATGTAGCTCTACTATGTGACTTCATTGATAAAGAACCTTCCAAGTATGAAGAAGCGGTAGATCAAAAAGAATGGAAGGATACAATGATCGAAGAGTATCAATCAATCATGAAGAATGATGTTTGGGATGTTGTCCCAAGACCAGAAGGGAAGTTAGTGGTAACTTCCAAATGGGTCTACAAGATCAAGCATGCTGTAGACGGTAGCATTGAAAAATATAAGGCAAGATTTGTGGCTCAGGGTTTCTCCCAGAAAGAAGGAATAGACTATGAAGAAACCTTTGCACCTGTATCCAAATACACTTCCATCATATCGGTACTTGCTCTGGCTGCAGTAATGAAATGGAAGATACACCAAATGGATGTTAAGACTGCCTTCTTGAATGGTGTAGTAGAAGAGGAAATGTATGTAGAACAACCACTCAGTTTTGAGACACATGACAGGGAGTCTCATGTGTGTAGATTGAAGAAATCCCTCTACAGTCTGAAACAGGCACCCAGGACATGGTACGATAGAATTGACAGCTTTCTATCCAGTTTGGGATTTACCAAGAGTAAAGCAAATTCCAACCTTTACTACAAGGTGGAAGGTGGCAACCCGGTGATACTTCTACTATATGTAGATGATCTGTTTGTGACAGGTATGAATGGGTTGATTGTTGACACGAAGAGAAAGCTTGCTGCTGAGTTCGAGATGAAGGACTTGATAATGATGCACTATTTCCTAGGTATGGAGGTGTGGCAGACTATAGATGGAATCTTTCTTGGACAAGGAAAGTATGCAGTAGAGATCTTGAAGAGATTTGGGATGATGGACTGCAAGGCATTGACCACACCTATGGCATCAAACCTGAAGCTATTGGGTGATGCTTCATCAGAGACAGTTGATGTCATGATGTATCGTCAGATGATTGGGTCCTTGATGTACCTGACGAACATGAGACCAGATATTTTCTTTGCTGTGAACACCTTGAGCCAATACTTGACAGATCCGAGACATGTTCACTTGACTGCTGCAAAGCATATTCTTGAGGTACCTAAAGGGTACGGTTGATTATGGGCTCAAGTATAAGTCTGATCAAAAGATTAACCTGGAGGGTTATGTTGATTCAGATTGGGCAGGCAGTGCCATCGATAGGAAGAGCACTTCAGGATGTTGCTTCAGTATGGGATCAGGTGTGATCTCATGGTTTAGCAGGAAGCAATCCTGTGTGGCACTGAGTACAGCTGAAGTAGAGTATGTTGCAGCATGTTCAGCTAGTTTTGAGGCAGTATGGCCAAGGAAGCTTCTATTCGATTTGTTTGATCTCCAGTTAGATTCTACTTGTATATACTATGACAACCAAAGCTGTGTAAAGTTGTCCAAGAATCGAGTATTCCATGACAAGTCGAAGCATATTAAGATCAAGTATCACTATATCAGGAATATGGTGCAGAGAGGAGCAGTGAAGCTCTAGTATGTTGTGATAGATTAATAGATATCTGATGTGTTGACTAAGCCATTGGCTAAGGTGAAGTTTGAGTACTTCAGGGAGAAGCTTGGTGTTCTCCAGATTGAGGTTCCTCCCAAGAGGAAGTGATGTGTCCATGCAATGCCATTCTGACATGGTGAGAGGATTGGTTCCTTCCATGATCAGATATAAGTGTAGCGCCATTCCAACATGGTGAGAGGATTGGCTCCTTCCATGATCAGATATAAGTGCAGTTCCATTCCGACATGGTGAGAGGATTGGTTCCTTCCATGGTCGGATGTAAGGTCTGTGACATGGTGAGAGGATTGGTTCCTTCCATTGTCAGGTATATGTGGATGCCATATCTAGTATGAAAAAGGACTAGCTCTGGGAAGGCTCATCTAGTATGAAAAAGGACTAGCTCTAAGTAGCTGCCACATCTGGTATGAAAAAGGACCAGCTCTATGATGCCTCATCTGGTATGAAAAAGGACCAGCTCTGTGATGCCCTACCTAGTATGAAAAAGGACTAGCTCTGGGAAGGCTCATCTAGTATGAAAAAAGACTAGCTCTGAGTAGCTGCCACATATGGTATGAAAAAGGACTAGCTCTGTGATGCCTCATTTGGTATGAAAAAGAACCAGCTCTGTGATGCCCTACCTAGTATGAAAAAGGACTAGCTCTGGGAAGGCTCATCTAGTATGAAAAAGGACTAACTTTGAGTAGCTGCCACACCTGGTATGAAAAAGGACCAGCTCTGTGATGCCTCATCTGGTATGAAAAAGGACTAGCTCTGTGATGCCCTACCTGGTATGAAAAAGGACTAGCTCTGGGAAGGCTCATCTAGTATGAAAAAGGACTAGCTTTGAGTAGCTGCCTCATCTGGTATGAAAAAGGACCAGCTCTGAGATGATACATCCAGTATGAAAAAGGACTGGCTCTGTAGAGGTTCTAATGATGAGAAGAATCAAGAGGTAGCACCTGTGATGATGCCCAGTGATGATCCAGATCGAGTGATGATGATCCAGATCTAGTGATGATGATCCAGCAGTGATGATCCAGATCGAGTGATGATGATCCAGATCCATTGATGATATCCAGTGATGATCCAGACCGAGTGATGATCCAGATCCAGTGATGATGCCTCATGATGATCCAGATCTAGTGATGATGTCCAATGATGATCCAGATCGGGTGATGATACAGATCCAGTGATGATGTCCCATGATGATCTAGATCGAGAGATGATCCAGATCTGATGACTAGAAGATGGCTTGAAGATGAAGATGGCTTGAAGATGAAGATGGCTTGAAGATGAAGATGACTTGAAAATGAAGATGACTTGAAGACTTAGAATACCTGAGATGCAGATGACGAGATGATCCAGTTGATACAGAGAAGAAGACCAGTGCTGAAAATTGTGTCGAAAGAATACCTTCCTAGTTAAGAGGGAGTGTTAATGTATTTGTAACTTCGGAATGTATTCATCTATGTATCTTATGTATTGTAACCCGATGTTTATCCGGGATGTATCTATAATATAATTGAGTCATGTTGTCATGCCCCAATGTTCCGATCGGGAGAATCAATAATGTAAATAAGTCATGTCAAGTCATAGTGGGTAACCCTTCGATTGTGTAAGGGTTAAAGTCCCCGCAGTTCCGGGGCACTAGGGTTATTAGACTCTCCAAGTAGAGGTCAACCCTAGTATGGTTTTAGTCATGCTAGGATTAGTATAAATAGAGATTTGGGATCTCTATTTAACACACAACTCATCCACACTCAAGTGTAGCGCATAGTTGAGGAAGGATAAGTTACTGGGGCTAGACAAGAAGAAGATTACTGCTGTTGGGAGATCACTTACTGTTTTGAGGCTTTTACTATTTTGGTGCTGATTCTATCTCTGAGGAAGTTGTGGGGTTTTTCCATTTATGGTTTCCCCGAGGATAAACATTGTGTTCATTGTCTCTTGTGTTTGATTGCTGTGCTTGTTATTCTCTCCATAAAGATCCTAATATAATGCTAGCTTAATGATGAAATTCGAACAACAATGATATCAATATCAATAATGATGATGCGGGTGATTATAGCACTAAATGATATTAATTTTTTCTAATGGAAACATAATTCACCCTAATGGAATATGATTGTTCCTACCAACATTTGAGTGACCCTAATGCAATTGGAATTACCATAAAAGCATGAGTATGATCATGTTGATGATGAATGATGGAAAGGATATTGATGATGATGATTATGATGATAACAATGAGGTTGAGATGAATGACTAGGATGATGATGATATTAGACAAGGCCAATGATGTTGATGTTGATGTACTCATGTATGTTGCTAATGACAACAATTATGATGAAGATGATATCAATGTCAATGATAATGACTCATGTGATAGTACTTTTGGATCTTGATTTATCATATTGGCACCCAAATGATTGTAATCATGAAACTTTTGGATCTTGATTAATCCTAATTAGGGGTAAATTACCTTAATTCCACATGAATTTCTCTAATTGCATTTGAGTTTCCCCAACAACATTTCATACACCCTAATGGAATATGATTGGCCCTAACAAAATGACAATGATGATTTACAATAATTATGATGCAGTGTATGGATATGATTTGATAAGTATAATACTATATCGTCCATTCTTGTGAGGTAGTAGGAACTACAACAAAAACTGGAATTTGTGTCGTATTTAATGCCATATTTTAGTGTATTTTTTATCCAATTGTGGTGCAGAGTCCGATTCCAAACATGGCACTATTGTACATTTTTGTAAAATGCCGACCTTTGCATATTTTTTGTATCTTTTTTTACATATATTTTTGTGTCCAATTTTGAGCCAATTTTTTTGCATCCTTTTTTGGGTCTTTTTTCTTTCTTTCTTTGTGTCCAATTTTGCATCTAGTATTTCATCATTTTTTTGTCCTTTATTACATCCTTTTTTGCGTCCATATTTGCATCCAATGTTGTGTCTGATTTTGCACCCAATTTTGCACCTTATTTTGCATCCAATGATGTATCAAGTTGTGTGTCTAGTGTTGCATCCATATTTGTGTCCAATATTTGGTCTAGTTTTGTGTCCAATTTTATTTCTAGTTTGTGTTCCATCTTGCACCCAATTTTACGTCATGTTTTACGTCTTTTGTTGTATCCAAGTTTGTGCCTGGTGTTGTGTCTCTTTTTATGTCTTTTTTGCGTCAATATTGCACCCAGTATTGTTCCAATTATGTGTCTAGTTTTGCATCAAAATTTTCTTCTAATATGGCATCCAGTTCTACATATAATGTTGCATCCAATTTTATGTCTAGTGTCATGTCCCATCTTGCATCCATTTTTGTGTCTTGTTTGACATATTTTTTTCATCTATATTTGCACCTAATGTTGCATCCATCTTTTCACCCAATGTTGTGTCTAGTTTTATGCCCAATGTTGTGTCAATTTTTTGTGTCCAATTTAGCGCCCAATTTTATGTCCAGTTAGGAATATAGTTTTGCGTCTACTATGTGTCATGTGATGTGTCTATTTTTTGGTTTAATATTGTGTCTACCTTTCTTCCCAATTTTGCACCCACATTTGTGTCTTGTGTTGAGTTTGTTTCTGCATCCATTTTTGCATCTGGTGTGACGTCCACTTTTGTGCCATGTTTTGCA
Organism: Pseudotsuga menziesii; assembly: GCA_001517045.1. Classification (NCBI taxonomy): domain Eukaryota; kingdom Viridiplantae; phylum Streptophyta; class Pinopsida; order Pinales; family Pinaceae; genus Pseudotsuga; species Pseudotsuga menziesii. Next base: position 504,850 of record LPNX010112960.1, read on the forward strand.
TCTAATGTTTCATCTAGTGTTGTGTCTAATATTGCATCCATATTTGTGTCTCATTTGTCATTCAATTTGGCATCCTTTTTTCGGGTCCACTGTTAATTAAGAATATTAATTTTAATTATTAATAGTGAAATATATCAATTTTTATTGATTTTTCACCTATTTTATTAATTTCAATTAAGTATTGAAATATATAAAAAATTTCAAATACCACTAAGAATCCAAATTTATACTATAACAATTGGGAAGAATTTTAAGGGAAATTCACAACATCCATTGAAAAATAGTAATATCCTCATACATAGTAAAATTCTCCATCAAAAGATATTTGACAATTTCCAATAGATATGAAGTAACAAAATAATACTGATTATATCATCATCATCTTTAATCAAATCAACTAAAATTGAAATGTATGGTCAACAGATCAAAACTTTTCATGGATATCATTCTTGTAAAGTAAAAACAAGT
>LPNX010112960.1:505642-524000 GCA_001517045.1 Pseudotsuga menziesii
AGAGTTATATATCAACAACAATGCAGGTAAATATAATCCAAAATGTAGCATGCTTATGCATAACATCAGTAATTAGCTAACACAACCAACATCGTCATCAATATCATGGTAATTATCCTCAAGCTTGTCATCTTTCTCAACCTCATCACCATCGTCACCAACATCATCATCATCATCATCATCATCATCATCATCATCATATTCTTCTTCTATATTTGATGCATGCTTAGTATAGTTTGGATCATCGTGTATGGGGTCATCAATTGTTGTGATCTAGAAAAAAAATCAATATTAATGTTAAAATCAATTTCATACCACAATGCATAATTCAATTATATCTCTAGTAATAACTAATATGAAAGTAAAACAAAGTATAATACGATTGCAGTTAATATGTCTATGTGCACTAATATGACTACAAAAGAAAGTAACACATATTTCATTAAATTTGTAGTTATTTAGTGGATCTAGAATTTATAACTTCCACTAGATTGAGTTCTTTCAAAACGAGGAAAGTCATAACCTTTGAATCCTTACATAATTTCTACTAATATTATTTATAGTTTGTATTAAATGTTAATTTGATTAAATTATTTTATGACATAATACCAACATTGTATTTGTTACTACAACAATTATAAATATTGTCATAGTAATTATTGTTGTCTTTGTTGAGTACGTTGTTTTATTTTTGGAAGTCCGCACCACCTATAATCAAAACAAGAAATTTTTTTATGACTTTAAAGTCTAAGTTTTACCCTTGTAATGATTGAAATAAATTATGAATTAAAATAGAAACATAATTTATTATTATTGTTGTTGGTAGTGATAGTGTATTAAAAACTAGGTGGATACTTCATGAATAATAGATTAACGTTAGAAATTTATTAATTATAAATTTATTTAATGATATTAATGTTAGTAAAGCCTCCCTTATTTATTAATATTAATTATTTTAACAATCAAAATCAATTATGAACTAGAATAGCATTAGTGGAGTACAATTTGTTTTTTTTCATATACAAGAGGAAAGGGGGAAAACCAACTAGACTAATTATTACAAGTGTTCATTATTTATTTATGAAGTATTTGAACAATGTGTTTAATTGAAAAGAGCATATTTATATTGAAAATATAGATATCTTACAATATTTATATTATCATAAATATTCTATATCATCTATTAATTTATGTTAGGGCACGGAGGAATCGAACCACCATCGTCTTGCTTGTAATGCATGTGCTCTTCCATTGAGATAGCACCCTTTACAACATGAGGGGAGAGGGACCATGTTAACACCTAGATTACACCTTTCTAATCTTCTGTGACAAATCAAAATGATGAAAGTATTACACTTTGATTCTTTCAAAATCATGAAATTCTTAGACTTTGATTCCTTACATAATTTCTATTAATATTATCTATAGTTTGTATTAAATGGTAAGTTGATTAAGTTTATTTAATGACATTAATATTGTATATGTTACTATGATTAAGCAATTGAATTATAATTTGATATGGTAACTAGTAAATTGTTGGTGTTGAGTTCCTATACTAGTATAAGGTTGGCACAATTTTAGAATGACCCATTTAAAAACTATTTAATGACATAATACAAATGTGTTTGTTACTATAACAATTTTAATTCTCAACCTAACAAGTAATAGTGTTTGTGCTGAGTATCATGTTGTAATATATTAGGAGGTTGGAAACATTTTACAAGTGAAAAGAAAAACTATTATATATTAAGTGTTACTATGCTAAGTTTATTATTTTAACGATCAAAATCAATTATACATTAGAATAGAAATATAATTTATTTACAATACTATTATTTATATTTTCTAATAAAAGTTAAGTTGAGCACTGATTATATCATGAAAAATAGATTGTAGAAGATTTTTTACATATTATTATTAAAGTTATTTAATGACATTAATAATCAATGTTTGTTGCTATTATTATCTTGGAATTTCATTTAATTGAAATTATGTTAACTAATGTGTCTAGGTTGAGTTACCATAGTAAGTCTAAGTCTTTTTTGAGTATGATTTTTAATTTTTGGAAGTTGGCACCACTTGATAGTGGACAAGAGAAAATATTTTGACTTAGAGTAAAATTGATTTTATCTTAGTAATGATTAAAATAAATTATGAATTATAATAGAGACATAATTTATTATTATTATTGTTCGTGGTGGTGGTGTATTAGAAACTAAGTTAATGAATGTTGATTTTATGAATAACATATTTATGTGAAAAATTTTACCTATAAATGTATTTAATGATATACTTTGATTATCATTAATATTTATATTTACGTATTAAAACAAAAGTCACCAATACTTGACTAGTGAATTATTAATAATTTGTGTAAGAAATTTATTACATAATTTAAAGTTGTTTAACAACATATTAATATTGTGTTGTGACTATTATTAACTTATGTGGTATTGACATTAAATGTTAATACTTGGCTATTGATTTTCGGGATTAAGCTATGTGAAAGCTTTTCAAACCATTTACATTGTTCCCTCAACGATCATGCATGGAGTGCCCACTTGAAATGTTGGTTTGAAAAACTCACTCACAACTTAATCAAGAAAATCATTCACAATGATGACAACTTGTGAAAGCCCACACTCTGAAAATGTTACTACTTTGTCTTTGTTGAGTATAAGATATTGCACTGATACAAAATTTGCACCCCTTTAAAGTTTACAGAAGAAAATATAATATTAATTATAATGCAACAGAGTAGAACAATTAAATTTATATCAATTTTAATAACAAATAATAGGGAAAACTCACTTCAAACCTTATTGCAAGTGCCTTACATTTATTCAGAGAGGAAGTCCGAGAAGATGTTTTAAGGTTCATTATTGAATATGATTAGGCACATTTGATATAGTGACGTGTTGAGTTTATGTAAAAAAACAAATTTAAAATTTAAAAATTGAATGGTGTTATCTAATTCACATAAAGTACCATCACATGAATTAACATAGAAGTTGAACCAAAATTTTCATATTAGTAAATAATATAAAATTCTTCAAAAAAAGGCTTGAAGACAATATTTGATATAAAACAAACATTGAAAAGTATTTCTTCTTGTATATTAATAACTCGTTCAAAGAGAAAATTACATTCATGAACCATATCCACCTAATCCCCTTATATTCAGTCAAGAAAATCAATTACAACTTGTACACCACATTTATTTATCGTGGTATTCATGCAATCTTCCTTCGTTTGCATCCATGCCCAAACTATGGTATTAACTAGAATAGATCCAAGTCATCTGTCATCAAGGTTTGGTACCCAATATTGTTCTAAAAATTTTCCTTGTATTTCCCTGAACTAGGATTCCATCAATCAACCTTTACATGAAGAGTCTGACTTTCATCATTCTGGAAGATATATGAGGTGGTTTTTTCCATCCAAATCATCTCTCATTTATCCTCAATTCATGATCTAACTAGAAACATCTTTCCTTTCTCAACTTCAATCATAGGATTGAATCTTGGCTTTAGCTTGTTGCACTTAGGTTTAACATATACCAATTCATCCCTCACATTATCAAAATCTCTATCCATAATACTTATATAATTACATGCAATGCATTACGATCAACATTAAATCTCAAAAGGATTAAATTGTCTTTATGATGCAATGTATTTGATGATAATGTCTAACATGAATTAAAGCTAACATGATGTTACTACTTAATGATTTATTTTTTCGATTAAGTTATGTGAAAAAATTTCATTCCATAATGAGTTTTTCATGGTTCCGTAACAAGCATGGGTGGAGTGTCCACTCAAAATGTTGGTCTCAAAAAACGTTCACATAGTTTAATTCAGAAAATCAATCACAATGATGACAAATTGATCAAACCTGCACGCTCAAAATGTTAGTACTGGATTTATTGAGTATAATTTAATATACTAGTACAAAGTTGCACCACTATAAAGTCTATAGGAGAAAATATAATTATCAATTTGAATGCAACATAGTAGTACAATTAAATTTATATCAACTATAATAACGAATAATAGGGAAAACTCACTTCAAACCTTATTGCAAGTGACTTATATTTATTCACAAAGCAATTCTATAAGATGTTTTAAGGTGCATTTGCATAAAGTATCATCACATGAATTAACATTGAAGTTGAACCAAAATTTTCATATATGTAGAAAATAATATAAAATTCCTCAAAAGGAAGCTTGAAGAGAATATTTGATATACTACAAACATTGACAACTTTTTCTTCATGTATATTAATTAGTCATTCGAAAAGAAAATTACATTCATGAATCATCTCCACCTAATCTCCTTATTTTTTCTCAAGCAGATCAAGTACATCTTGAGGATGAATATTTACGCAGTTAATCATAATGGCAAAGAGAGTTTATGGAATTAAATTGTGTGTATTGAAACATCCCTATGCTTCAAGTGGAAACTCCACCAATCATCAGAGGAACAAAATGAAAAGCTCAAAGTGGTATTGAAGAGAGTGAGCAAAATCTAATAATAAATAAGGTAAGGGTTTTGTACATGCATTAATGAATATAATTATTCACATTTGATATAGTGAGATGTTGTGCTGATCTAAAAGACAAATTGAAAAGTTAAAAATTGAATGGTGTTATCTAATTCACATAAAGTATTATCACATGAATTAACATTTAACTTGAAGTGAAATTTTCATATATGTAGTAAATAAAATAAAATTCCTCCAAAAGTAGCTTGAAGAGTAATTATTATACTACAAACATCGAAAAATGTTTCTTCATGTATACTAAAAGTCATTCAAAAAGAAGAATTAGATTCATAAATCATCTCCAAATAATCTCCTTATATCCTCTCAAGAAGATCAAGTACAGCTTGTACACCACATTTATTTATCTTGGTCTTCCTACAATCTTCTTTCTTTGGCATCCATGCCCAAACTATGGTATTAATTGGAATAGATCCAAGTTATGTGTCATCAGGATTTGGTACCCAATATTGTTCTAAAAACTTTTCCTTGCATTTCCTTGATCTAGGCTGCCACCAATCAATATTTACATGAAGTGTCTCGCTTTCATCATCCTGGAAGATATATGAGGTGGATTTTTTCATCCAAATCATCTCTCCTTCATCCTCATTTCCTGATCTAACAAGCAACATCTTTCCTTTCTGAACCTCAATTCTAGGATCAAATGTTGGCTTCGGCTTGTTGCACTTGGGTCCAATATATACCGGTTCATCTGTCACATTATCAAAATCCCCATCCATAATACTTGATATTGCATGGAGTGCATTACCATCAATGTTGACATTTTTCCTCGTCTTGGGCCAAAAATCATCATAAGAAGAATCACTTTCATCCAAGGGTGTATGGTCATTGTATATTACATCTAATGCATCAAGAAATCTTTTCCAATACCCTAGTTTTTTATTCCATTCCTCTATAACAATTGGTGAATTTTCATTGCCAATAGTCTCTTTCCACATTTTTATGTATGGTGTTATTCCTTCCTTTAGTTATTTTAAATAACCATCATTGTGTTTGGGATGTAGGAAAGATGGCTTCCATGTGGGAAATATAGGTCGACCTTCATCATATATATTCCACAACACAACTAGTTCTAACCACTCAATGTCTTTGATGGATTCTTTATACCTCATAACTGGAACATCATTGAGTACAATAAATTGGAAGTGCTAGACATTAATATGTCCAACTAGTTCATTTTTCCCCTCCTTAATGTACCCATTAAGAAATTTTTTGAAGTCATACACTTTGTTAATAGGTTAAGGTGGAAACACCCATTTTCTTCTATTGTGGGATATGTATCCCTCATATCAAGTAAAGAATATATATCTTTACTTTTCAAGTTGGAAGAAATTCTTCCGTAGGCTCCATCTATGTCTTCTAGGGTGTGCCCCACAAGAAAGAAACCAAACTCAAAACTGATCAAGACACCAATTGCAGTTAATAGTGATAGAAACATGAAAACATAATGATTCTTATTATCACTAGCTGCATTGTCCAACTATAACAACAAATATGGAGGAATAGGTCTAAAATCAATATTTTTATTTTTTGAGCTTCCATTTAAAGATAGGAAAGAATCCTTGTACACTCTACATTTTGAGTAAATAGATTTTTTAAGTAATGCATTTGAAAGTGGATTTCTTGAACTTCCACTCTTATAAAGAAAATCCCCATACATATCAAGGTGTGGGTCTTCAAGGTCCCTCAAGCACTTTTCAAGAGATATAATGGTAAATTGTGATCCCATGCATACAAATGGTATGCCCATGTGTTAGCATACCTGTCAATGACAAACCCACGTTTGTTCCTGCAACAGATTTTGATTTCACACATAATCTTCGGATTGAAGTCTTTGTTTTGTCCATTTTATCATGGATAATGCTCAAGTATTCCTTTGGATACCGCTTTGACATAATTCCATGGGCATAGTAGTAATATCTTCCACACATAACAATCTTGTTATGTTTCTTCAGTATAACTCGTTCCTTTTCTTCCATCTCTTTTGTAGTCATTGTCTTCATCTGTGCTTTCAACACGATACATTCACTACATTTACTGAAGTTAGTGTTATTTGAGAATGCCACATCTGGAAAATGAGTATTCCAAATATTTCTCATTGTTGGTTGTGATATTGATGGAAAATTGAGCTCTTGAAGAGCCTCATTGATCACTTTTAACAAAGAACTTTGGGTGTACATTGATGGAAGAAATATTAAAGGAGCAAACGTTCCATCTTCTTCAACTTGTTGTGTTTGGTTTGGTGAAAAATACAAATTATCCATTACAATTTTGTGCAATATTTCTATGGATGCCACAATATGTGCACGTGCTTTGAATTTGTTGGTGTTAGCATGAATTCCTTTGACATGTCCTTGTTGAAAATTATGTTGGTAAGTATAGAAGGTGCTTTGAGGAATATTATGTATCTTGTACTGTGCTTTCTTACTAATAATATCTCCATTAAACCTCATGTCCTTTACTTTCCTAACAATAGGAGGTAGGCCATAGGAATAGCTATTTGACATGATTGCATTGGAAAGGAGTGAATTCAAGAAAAAATCACTAATGCAATTTTTTTAAGAGTTTCATACCCCTTCTAGCAGCTGCAATGGATTTCCTATCCACATGTTCAATACAGTCTTGTTTACAACATTCATCCGCTGCCAAAAGTTCAATTTCTTTCTCTTCATCTCTCTGTATTTGAAAGTTTCCAACTCTTTTTTGTAATCACAAATTGTTTAATAGTTTTATATGGCCTTGTTACATGCATATCAATTGATTCTAGATATTTTTCATTATAAATATCACCATCCCATGTGTTAAAGGGACTTGTGTCCTCTATCAGATCCCATACCACAATTTCCTTAGGCGCCTCCTTGAAATTTTCATTCATCCTTAAAATCTCACCTTCATTGTCCACTAAATTATTTATTGACCATTTAACCAAATAATGTATAGACTTATCCCTAATCCTACATCTTTCACAATTTCTATCTATGTCTTCCACAAAAACACTGAATTCCTTTTCACCTAACATTTCACCCTCAACCATGTCACCTCATAGACATTAACTATGATCCCTTTGGCAATGCACATGATTGTTCCCATGCATTCATGTGTAAGAGAAACCTTTTTAGATGTGAATGTAAGCCTATCTTGGGGATTTTTTACTGGATGATCATGACAATGATCTTCCAAATCTGATTCTAGCCAAATCTCATTAGATCCCAATGCACCCCCTAGTGTATTCTCAAATCTTGTTGGATGTGGAAAAAGAGAATCATGTTTTAACACCTTATCAATGTAAACCGTTATGGATCCTTTATTTAACATCCTTCCATGCAACTTATGACCAATCTTTGTGTTGAATATGGATCCTTCACCCACCTGCACTCCACATTGCAAAAGATCTACCTTGTCTCCAATAGAAAATGCAGAAGAGACATTTGCACCTATACAACAAATTAAACAAACTTAGTATTTGCTCAAAAATAACAATAAATGTACTACAAAAACACTTAACATGTGCTTAAATATTTTGATTTATCTTTTTTATGCCTCAAATCTATGATCTTCCATGGATGCAAGTCCCCTTCATCAAGATCTTCCACAATCAAGTGTGGTTCAGTGACATCAATTATCAAAACCATAACGTATCCTACATTAAGCGTTTCTCTGTCATAATGAGTTGTAGTATTTGTAGATTCAACCCTTCCTAGTCCAATAACTTGACCATTAATTAGGAGGTCAACATAGTCCCCTCTTGTCAAAATTATATTTTCCATTGTAACTCCTGCCAATTTCTGTAACACATTTGAATTGTAGTTTGTAATTAAGGTTAAACCATATGAAGTGTATGTTCAAAAACTTGATATAGTTTCAATAATCCAAAACAATAGGGTACCCCTTTTGTATGCCACGAAACATTGTTCCCCTACATCTTGTGCACGCTCGCAAAAAGGAATTTACATATAAACTACATAAAATATATATGAAGAGACAAAAATAAGAGATCCAAGAAGTATTAGAGAATGACAAATATCAACTCAGATAAAACCACCAAATTCCTATTTGACTTTGTACATGGCACTTATATTATTGATGTATGTGTATGAATGTGCTAGATATCTAGCTAGAGTTAGCTTCCATTCTTAAAATGTTTCACGATGAATGAAAGTTAATGTGTGTTAGTTTTCATAATGTAGTTTTCTATCTAACAGAACCACATTTTCATCAATCACATTACACCATGATGAAAATATAGCTGGAGTTAGCTTTCATTCATAAAACATTGCATGGTGATGAAAAGCTAATCTATGTTATTTTTCATAAGGTAGTTTTCCATCTAACACAACCACATTGTCATCAAATACATTACACCATAATGGAAATCTAGTGGAGTTAGCTTCCTTCTAACAACATGGCATGTGAGTGAAACCTAACGTGCGATAGCTTTCATAAGGAATTAGTTTTCCATCTAACACAACTACATTGAGAATCAATCAAATTGCACCACAATGGAAATATAGCTAGAGTTATTTTTCATTCTTAAAGCATTGCACGGTTAGTGAAAGATAAAGTGTGTTACTTTTCAGAAGGTATTTTTTCACCTGACACAACCACATTGTCATCAATTACATGGCACCATGATGGAAATTTAGTTACTGTTATATTTATTTCTTAAAACATTTCACTGTGAGTGAAAGGTAATGTGTGTTAGTTTTGATAATGCAGTTTTAAATCTAACACAACCACATTGTCATCAATCACATTGCACCATGATGGAAATCTAGCTGGAGTTGGATTTCATTCTTAAAACATTGCACGGTGAGTTAAAGATAATGTGTGTTAGTTTTCATAAGGTAACTTTCTATCTAAAATAGCCACATTGTCATCAAATATATCATACCATGATGGAAATCTAGCTGGAGTTAGCTTTCCTTTTAACAACATGGCATGATGAGAGAAATATAATGTGTGTAAGGTTTGTTGTTACACCAAAACTTGTAGATGTTGATGAACATTTGAAACCAAACACAAGGCCCTATCATCGGGAGTGCCAGTTAGTCCACTTGTTTTATATTCCCAGAGGTGCGACGGTTATACCATGTGGATGTTGTACCATGTAACACCCCAAAATTCAAATATTTTTTTTTATTCTATGTGACATTTAATGCTAGATGCTAGATCATAGCTAGAATGTTAGTTTAATAACTAAATTTAGTTTATTTAACAGGTAGTTTACTGTACAAGAAATCAAGGAAAAACTTAGGAGTTAATTGTTTTCTATTAACAGTGACTAAAAGACTACAAAAAATTTTACCTACTAACTTGCAAGTCACATGTCCCTAACCGTATTCAACCTAGACTGATTTTCAGTTTTGAATAAAAGTTTAACAGAGTTTAAGAGTTTCAAATTATTGAATTCATATCATTCATTTGTTTGTGAGCATGTGTATGATTATGATGGTTGTTTTCCTTTCTTACTGAAGGGGCTTGAGGTTAACCTGAGGCTTGCTTAGCTTTTCATAAAGCTAATGCAGATCTGATGCTTTTACAATATTCACAAGTAAAAATTACTTCTAGGTTTACGATGTAAGAAATAAAACTCAGAAGACCAAACGAGTAAGCTAGAAAAGATTCTTGAACTCTATTTAATGTATCGATTATCTAAGTGTATGCATTCCTAGGCCTATAGCAGAGTTTAGTCTACCTAGGTAGAAAAATGGAGTTGGTAGTGATGATCATTTGTTTTAACAGATAAAATATGGCATATAGTCATCCAACATGTTTTTAGTTGAATGTGGTATTATTTGCCTAAAAACATTCTCCATCTTTTATAACTATGCACTTTCCCATGTTAACCTAGAACTTCCTAAGTTCTAATGTTATCATTATTAATTTTTTCCCTAGAAACTCATTGCAAAAATATACAAGCTAACCTAGGTATATATACTCGATGCATAACCAATAAACTAATCTAGGCATAACAATTATCATTGTTAAAATGGAAGTTTAAAACTAACTATAAAAATAACAATACTAACCTATGAATATCACCAATGCATAAAATATTAACTATAACCTAGCTAACACTACCCAATGCATAAATAAAACTATAACCTAGCTCGAAGCTCCAACATACCAAAATATGATTTGTTTATTTCTTTTACAAAGGTAATATTATTATGTTTACCATTCAATCTAGGGTTATCGTGTAGATTTCAAAACTATATCAATACCACAAGAATTTCGATTCAAGTGGAATCCACATGGTGGATCTTCGCTGGATGGAGGTGTTAGCACTTCGTTTGCAATAGTTAAGTTATGGGCTGGGAAGAATTCAGAAGGGTCTTGTTCAAGGGAGAATTATACGTACACCCTTCAGGCTATCCGATGGACAATTTCCATCAGCTAGGATCGTTGGATGAAGAAGAGGGATTGATCTACGGTGGTAAATCCTTTCGAAGGTCAAGGAATTGCAGGAGCAAAGATGAGATAAAGAGGCATCATAGATCAACGATCCAGAAGTACGATGAAGAAGATCGACGATGGAGAGTGGTCCCACAGGTTGAAAGATGCGAGGGAATACCTAAGTAAAAGGAGACAAGTAATGAAAGGCTAAGATCTAGGCAAATCCCGATTGACGGCCTTAGACGGTTTCACTGGGAAAACATGCTCGGTAGAAGGAACTTTCCCAAATCACGAAACAGGTTAAAGGGTAGAAATATCTAATGGTGGAGATGAGAGCATGAGAAGATATAGAACCCTAGCTTATTTTGCAATCCAAACTTGTGCGGATAAAGTCACAATTCCAAATCTTGAAAAGTGGTACTGGCTGCAAATATCAATAGTCACGACAAAGAAGGGAAAAGATCTATGGTCGAGGTTCATTTCACGATCTGAACTAGCGCGGACGAGGTCAGGATCTCAATTCACAAAAGTGGTAGGGTCCGCTACGATCAATGGTTGCATGGAGAGGTTGATCACGATCGACGGATAAGAAACATGCCATAGTTTAAAGCTGCTCGCTGGATCTAGGAAAGAGGAATTGGTGGCATAAGTTAAAGAAACGTGGCCAACGGAGGTGGAGAACCCCCAAATCATAGGGATGAAAAGGCCTCAAGGCTATAGGTATCACATCTATCATAGAGCTGACAGTAGAATATATGTTCCCATGCACGATATTCCTCCTGAAAGATTAATTGATCCCTTAGACACCATTTGTAGCATGCGTACAGGTGAAATCATCCCTGTGACAGAGCCGTATCACCTAAAGACAAGCGGCCTCTATGTAATTTGGCATGCAAAAGTGAGGAAAGAAACCAGTGAATCCACTCTTCACATGGGGCAAGGCCAGCATGACGGGGGAGACCATTCTATTCCTATGTCACAAGAGAAAGGGATGTGGGAACATCCACTCTATGTACTTTGTAGCATGGACCAACTACACAAGGTGGAACCCAAAAATATTTCCCATAACATACGGTAAGGTGTTGTAGCCGATGAAGCGACATGACTAGATCCCCAGCAGGTATAGGATCACCTTGCCCGTGCCCTCACACATGTCAGCACCAAAGACACTTGATGGAAGAATGTGCAGGAATGCTAACCAGTCATTACAGAATTCAGTCTCGAAGCTTTATACATATAGCCTTTGAAACATTGGGAGTGATCTAACATACTTCCAGAGCCCAAGTTTTCATTTTGTCGCGAGTCCATAGAAATTCGAAGGGTTTGGCGATGGTGATCTGGTTTGAAAAGCTTGTCCATTTGGGTGTGCTGATGGTTGGTGAGAAAATTTCCACACTTACCCGTCTCCTTGATGCTCCATGGCAAGGATGACACCAGCCATCAGGGCCCAGACGTGAAGAATTTTGAGAGATACACCCACCTTCAGATACCCGTACCTCTAGCGATGCATTGCCTGGAAACTTGCTCCCTGTAGGTGTTTTTTAGGGACCCCTGATACCATCGCTACCTCCAAAGCCTCCACATAAGGAGACAGTCCTGGACTGCGCTCTATAGGAGAAGTTGTTCGAATGGGAGCATCAGGGGTCCAATGCCTACATAGCTCCGTTTGTGAATTCCACTTGCCAAAGGTGATGGGGCTGGTGGAGGTATGCTCCACCTTATTTCCTATGGGAGAGTCCACCTCACAAGAGGTGAGGAGTACAAGAATGACAAGCCACCGCAAAGGTTTGCCTCGGCCAGGAGCAATGCGACCCTTCTTCCAGACCCCATGCCTAACAGTGTTACCCGAAGAGGAAGGGGAATGTGGATTAGGTTGAGAAGGGCAAAGATGCAAACTTCCCTACCAGTTTGTGCCCATGCATAAATCCACCTTTGAACACGGAGGAAACACAAACTTGGGATAGAAAAAGGGTGCTATGTTGACTCATCGGGCTGGCTAAGAGGTCCAAAACCCAGTAAATGGTGACTCACCTAAAAACAAATGGAAAGGCATTGTACTCAAAATCCAAAACAGTATCCGAGCACATCAGGCTGTCACCAAGGCCAAGTGCACCCACTTTCTCCATAATGTTTATTAATATTTGTAAATTGTGGTGATAGTTCCACTCTCTGAACTGTTAGTGTCTGATTGTGACTGGAAACAGTTTTTAGGTTTGTTTTGGAGAATAGTCTCAGTGCTGAAATAGTATAAATACACTCCTGATAGAGGGAGAGAAGGCTTGGTTGGGAAAATTTCAAGGGCTGAGGCTCTCCATTGTAATTAGTCTCTGGTTTCCGTGTTATGAATAAATTTACAGAGGAAGGATTGTCTTTCAAGGTAGAGATTCCCATGTCATTGTTTCTTTCATTATTTAATTTCTTTACGTGAAATGTTCATCATGTTTTCATTCCAGTTTGTTAATTTCTTTCATGTTTGAAATTAGTGTATAAAAGTTTGGAATTCATACATGCTATGCTCCGTCTGTTGTTTCAGATATTCATTTAAGTTTTCTTCTAAAGTTACGTAGAATTCATCCTATAGATGCTTTGCATGATGGACTGTTCCTTCTCATCTACTAATCGCCTGCTAAATATCTCCTAATTGCAATATCGACGGCTATCTTACCTCTGTTTGTAAATTTACTCCATTCTTTACCTCCTGCAATATGTTCCCTACCCATACCTTCGACTCCATTTCCCAATGGTTCCTTCCTCTGATAGTCCCACCTGTGTCTTACATTAATGAACCCGCCCTATTCAGGAGTCTGGCCCATTGACCATTTCTGAGCGAATATCTTACGTGAAATAAATCTGGAAAGTAAGTGAGAGATCCCTCTCTGACTACGGTGGGACATAGGCACAGTTTAAAGCGGTTTTGTTTTTACCTGGGATCCTTCCACAACCTTTAGTTCAATTCTAGTGCTAACATGAGGCCTTTGGAAATTAAACACTAAGAAAAGGAATTCAAATCCTTACCCTAACACTCCTTGGGTTTCATTTGTTGTTTATTTTTGGAAAGGAAGCATGAGCCGATAGGCTCTCTGCCTTCTTGGATCTATATAACGAAGGTCACCATTTTCCTTGATTGTGGCATTAGCGGGTTGTAAACTTGGGTTCTCATCCACTATTGTTTCTTCGAGCTTAGTTGTAGAGTTAGCAGGTTTTAAGCTTGGGGTCTTAGCCATTATTATTTCTCTAACCTAGACCGTGGTGTTAGCAAGCTTGAAGCTCTTGTTTTTCACCATTGTCACACTCTTCAAGATTGGTCGAGGCATTAACAGTATTAAAGCTCATTTGGTGAGTCATATCGACTTCCCAAGCAATTTAATTTTCTTTTAAATGTGCCTAAACTATTTATTAAATAGTTCTAATCGGTAATTTGTTTGCTGGTAGGTGATGCAACATAGTCGAAGGTTTGAATGCGAAGAGATGAAGCTAAAGGGTGTGAGCGATAAGGGTTTGGGTAAGCCTTGGTCTCAACCCTGAGGTGCCCTTCATCGTTGGTGTGTTTGCGGTGATGCCACTGGTTCCTATAGAAGCTTGTTGTTTTGTTTGGTTTCGTTATGGAGGTCATGGGGCCATCCTTGGTGATAACCCTTAGGGTTTCACAATGGGCTATGACTTTTGTAATGTTGATTTAGGGAAAGAAATATTACTAATCCAGGATTTTAAATTTTTTTGTTAATACTGTAATCACTTTGTTTGAAAGCTTACTCGGCCTAAATGCTCGGCCACTATGACTCTTTTGTTGATACAGATATGTTAATGCATTTTGGTTTTTAAGAGTTGAACCAAATGGTAACTCTGTTGGTTAAGATTTTTGATAAATTTAAGATTTTTTTACAATTTATTTTGTTTTTTAAAGGCAGATTCACCTTTTAGCATAATACCGTGAGAAGGCTGTCTGTTTGGCCTACCTAATGGAAACACAGATCGCACAGATCAACTCACTGCATAGCCAGGGGTCATATAGATCCATACCTTTCCCCACACATATTTATATTGTATGCAGGAGTGGGGAAGTCATGCCTATTGCTGTAATTCACGGACAAGAGGTTCCAGCCAGTGCATTACTTGACAATCGGGGTGGAATTTGGGGCGCGCATGATCACCATTGGAAACAAGCCCATTAAACTTCAGATCTGGGATACTGTAATACCCTATCATTTTCTCATTGGTTTCTTTTTACTTTTCATCTCGTGTATATGCTACCCCTCGCAGAATTCATCCTGAAATTGTAACTGGCACAGACCCATTTACACTCGGATAGGATATGTACCGAACCCATCTTGATATGTTGGAAATTTTTGTGAATTTGATACATGCATCCTTGAACTTCATAACCTTGATGTGCATATGAAATGAGCCCCTAGTTTAGATGGGTCTGTGTCAGTTACCATCCATTTTCTCACTGGCTTCTGTTCTTCTTCTTTTCATTTTGTATGGATCTTGAGTGTAAACTCTTTTAGAGTTTCTTCCCCTCTCTTCCTTGAATTTTCCTTGCATCTGAAGCTCTACAGACCATGGTTCTTTCTTCCCCTTCACTTGAACCCAAGAGTAGTTCTTTTTAATCTATTTCTGTACAGAGTTCTGATGTGCTGCAGTTTCCTCTTTTAAAATTCTCTCGCTGGTGCAGAATTTCGGTTTGCTTATTCTCCATGTTTGTGATCTCAGTCTGTAGCTGTTGTGTTTCTCTGTAAAGAGGGAGAAGAAGCAGTTACACTTGAAGGGGATGAATCATGAAATGAATAAGCTATTAGTGATCTAATAAAAGTTCTAAAACAATGGTCTCTTACCATTGAGGATTGAGTATTTACACAACCATTGCTTCCATGCTCCTAACAAAATTACGGGTATGAATAATGTTGTTCACATTAATGATATTTTTATATTTTTCAAATAACATAACAAAATGGTCTTTAATATTAGTGATCTAGTAGAATTTCTAAACAATGGTCTTTACAATTGAGGATTTATACAACCATTGCTTCCATGCCAACTAATACCTAACAAAATCACAGGTATGAATAAAGTTGTTCACGTTAATGATATTATTAGATTTTTCAAATAAATTTTTGGGTCACATTGCAATCTCCAACAACAATGCTGGGGAATTTTCTTGAATTCATATGTTATCACTATAGGTCTGTGCCTCTGGTATTTCTACCAGATCTTTTTTGTAAGCAGCAGTAGCTTCTTTTGTCCACAAGTTTTTTTACAATACTAGTGCCTTAGGTATTGCAAATTTTCAAGCCTTTTAAGATCTATATAATAGCCACAGTAGGCTTTTTACAATACTAGTGCCTTAGGTATTGCAAATTTTCAAGCCTTTTAAGATCTATATAATAGCCACAGTAGGCTTTTTACAATACTAGTGCCTTAGGTGTTGCAACTTGCAAGACTTTTAAGATCTATGTAATAGCCGCAGTAGATTTTATGTCTATTCATTTAATGTTATTAGCAAACACTAGTTAGAATCAAGCTTCAGCTTTTGTTTTAACCTTATGAGACAGTCACCTTTCTTCACTATTAGAGGCTCCTCCTTTTTCAATCAATTTGTATATTTTATCAATAAGTTTGCTTCCATTTCCCTAGAAGTTGTTCTTAGCAATAATCTATTAATTTGGCAGGGAATATTGAGTGTTATGATGCATGAAATAGAAGCTTGTATTTTATCACTTTTGAATGTGCACATTTTGACGAAACATTTCTTTAGAATCAGCTGTACTTCACTGAAATTTTTTCTGTCTGGATCTTCTTTTCTCTGTTTCTGCAGTTCTCAGTGAATGCTACTGCCATGAGATTAATTCTTTATGTTTGTTGATAAGGGTTGTCTGAAGCAAGAAAAGTTTTTCTGTAAAATATTCCCATGCATATGCTGTCTTGAGATTTTAGAGTCAATGGGTAATGAATGTAGAATACAATAATCAGTCTTATCAATTTAACAATTTAACAGATATCAGTGAGTTGAACCTGCCCAAGACAATGAGCATATCTTTTCCAAATGGTAAAGACGATCTTATGAACTTTGAAGTCAATATTCGGCCTGATGAAAGATATTATGTGTAAGTACAAAAATAAATTTATTTGAGAGATTTTCAAGGTTCCAATACATGTTTAAACCATGTTTGCTTATGATTATCGAGCTACATACTTCTCTGCAAAAGAGGCTGCTTTCTGTTCTCTTTAGGTTGATGGAGCTAAAATTAACTTATTTCTGTCTTTGGATCCTGAATATAAAACAGAGGGGGATCCTTCACTTTTACTTTTAGTGTATCTCCTATTTACCCTCATGAGGCACCGAAGGTGAAATGTAAGACAAAGGTATGCTCTTGAAATTTATGGAATGGCTTGGTAATTCATCTCAGACCAATATTTGAAAATTGTGTGAAGGATTTCATGATCTTTGGAGTCAATTTGTGGTATTCATTTTTCTTTCAATTGTGTGACAAGTGGAGTATAATTTGGATGCAGGTTTATCATCCAAATATTGATTTGGAAGGCAATGTTTGCCTCAATATTCCGCGGGAGGACTGGAAACCTGTTCTGAACATCAACACCATCATCTATGGTCTGAATCATCTTTTCACAGTAATTTAATAATATTTATATTTTGGACAACTTAATGACAAATGATGACATAGTGGAGTCATTTGGGGGTGGTTTTTTTCATTGCTAATGTTCTTAATTCAGTTTTCTTGGGAGTTGCAACGATTGAAGAATAGAAACTTAGGTTAATGGATCCTTTCTCATTCCTTTTATACAGCTGGATATTTTTTTTCCAAGAAAAATGTAATTCTTGTTCAACTTTTAATGAAAATTACATGCTTCGGCTGCCAAAAAGGATACAAAATTTGCATATTTTGTTCTGCCTACCATAACAGGAGCATTCAGCCCATCTAAACAGTGGTCTAAAAACCAAATTGTACACATCGCCATCTCAGAGAAAGAGATCATACCCATTCTCAAACACCATATTCTTGCCAAGCAAGCATACAGAGGTTATACATGTATAAAATCACAATAGGAAAACTAAGAAAGATCTGATCCAAACCAACTCATAGAGCTGATAAGGAAATGACATAGACACCCGCAATAACTTCTTCATATTATATGACCTATAGCCAATGCGGCCTGCCCTTGGGTCTGTATCAGGCTTCAGCATCCTGGTACAATTCTCTAAAGACCTGAGTAAAAGAGATGCTCAAAAGAGCCTGCTACCTCCAACAGTAAATCACCCATTTGCCTGAGATTTATATTGTGCAGATGACCTGCCCCTTATCCAGTTTTTAACCAATGATGAATCACCGAAATCTTGCAAACTTGAAAGATTCCAATCCTTTGCACATTTTAATAAGA
>LPNX010112960.1:530114-563087 GCA_001517045.1 Pseudotsuga menziesii
CATTTGGACATTTCATAAGTTAATCATGCTAAGATTGGCAGTCTTGAAAATCTGTGAACATTCTTCCACACAGATCATGCTCTTCTTAAAGTGCTGTCGGCCAGACCAAATTTTACCCACAGTTTTTCTCCAGGAAAGTATTCTAAATTCTCTGCTATAGGCCAACATCCTCCATATAACCAATAAGCTGAAATAACTACAAATTTGCACAATGTTGCTTCTATTTCTCCTATTGTACAATGATAAGACTTGCTACAGCTTCTTATTCAAACAAACTGTCTTACCAAGTACTGGATTTGCATGGAAAGATAAATGTTAAAACTTCCATTTCAATTTTATGCATAAGCTCGGCACCCTCATAAACACATTTGTATCCATATAATAGGGCATCGTCAATACCAGGGTAGCATCAAAACATGAAGCAAAAATCATCATCAAGGGAACCAAAGCCTAGAACAACCCCATCAAACTTGACACCAAGTCCTCATGACTTGGAAATCACAAGTGAAAAATCTCCTAATCACAATTAGAAGCCCATGCAAAATGGGGTAACTGGCACCAGTGCTCTCTTTTGGAAAGATTCCTGGTAGAAAATTTTTAAATGGAATGACATTACAGTACTTGCCAACATCAAAGCTTACTTCCCCAATTATGGATGGACCATGGTCATTTGTTTTTGGGATCAAGAGAGCAGGCCCAACCCCATTGGTGGACCTGGAAACTCCCTGAAGTCTAGTTGATTAATACCACCATGGAAGAAAAAACCACTTTCTAGACTGCCCTGTCTCGTCCGAAAATCCACCTTAAAAAAGGCTTAGATGTCGTAAGATGGACCCATGAAGGAAGTAATTTTTAGTTTGTCAAAGAAGCATATCATCTCTCTATGGGAACTCACAATCAAGAGGCCAACACAACCTGGTACCTAGTCTGGAATCACGACATATGGCCAAAGATTGCTAGTTGCCACTTTCCTTTGGTTCTCAGCCAGAGGAGAAAAATAGCTCTTACTTGTGGCAAGTTCAGAAAACATGGGTTTGTTGGCCCCTTAATATGTCATATGTGCACTTGTGAGGGGGAAACCATAGAGCATCTACTTGCTCACTGCTCAGTGGTCAACAACCTTTGACAGGGATAGACAAGAAGTCATTAACACTCTAGAAAACTGGCAATTGATAGTGCGATGCAATTGATCATTTACCACTAGATTGGTTTGGAGAATCAACCACCTAAGTATTTCATGAGTATTAAAGTCTTCAAAGAAGAACGAGGCTTCTAAATATTGTGACACCTCTAAAGCCTACTTGATTTGTGATCTTAAACATTCCAATTCCTATTAATATGATTTACCGTTGAGCAAGTTGGTTGGGTTTTGTTGTATGGTTCCTTGGTGTAGTCGTCCATAGATGGATTTCCATATGACCGTCTCCAAACCTTCTGAATGGATCTATGAATATCAAAGATGGATTTCCAATATATGACTGTCTCCAAAATTTTACATTTGTATTTTTTTTTTAAAAACAGTTGCATCCGTCGGATAAGCGACGGATATGGCCTACTGGTGTCGGATAAGTGATGGATTTAGATGTCGGTTACGTGACGGAAATGGTTTGTCGGTGTTGGATAAGCGAGGGAAATGGCCTGCAGCTGTCGGTTAAGAGACGGGTTTCACTATCCTGTAGGTGTCGATTAATATGAATTAGATGTCGGATAACTGAGGGTGTACAATTAACTGACGGTAACTTAGGTTTTGCTTAACCGACATATTAAACAGATGTCGAATAACCGACGACAAGTTTCCGAGGCTTAGAAAAAAATCCAAGTGTCATACATACGACAGGGAAGTGTCGGAAATCCGACAATACGGCCGTCGGATTTTTGGTCGAAATGTAGTAGTGTGTGTGTTAGCTCATTGCACCAAGATGGAAATCTAGCTAGAGTTAGTTTTTGTTTTTAAAACATTGCACGGTGAGTGAAAGTTAATGTGTGTTAGAATTTATAAGGTAGTTTTCTATCTAAAAGAGTCACATTGTCATCAAATACATAACAATGTGATGAAAATCTAGCTGAAGTTATGTTTAGTCCTTAAATCATTGCATGATGAGTGAAATATAATGTGTTAGATTTCATAATGTAGTTTCCATCTAAAACAACCACGTTACCATCAAACACAATGCACCATGATGGAAATCTAGTTGGAGTTAGCTTTCATAAGATAGTTTTCTATGTAACACGACCACATTTTCATCAATTACATTACACCATGATGGAAATCTAGTTGGAGTTAGCTTTCCTCCTAACAACATGGCACAATGATTGAAACCCTCATGTGTGTTATCTTATTACATCATGATGAAAATCTAGTTGGAATTAGTTTTTTATCTAACACAACCACATTGTCACATTACACTGTGATGGAAATCTAGCTAGAGTTAGATTTCAACCTTAAATCATTGTACAGTGAGTGGAATATAATGTGTGTTAGCTTTCATAATGTAGTTTTTCATTTAGCACAACCACACTGTCATCAATCAAAATGCACTGTATTGTAAATATAGCTAGAGTTCGCTTTTGTTCTTAAAATGTTGCATAGTGAGTAATAGCTAATGTGTGTTAGCTTTCATAACGTAGTTTTCCATCTAACACAGCCACATTGTCATCAAATGCATTACAACATGATGAAAATCTAGCTAGAGTTACCTTTCCTTATAATAACATGGCACAATGAGTGAAATCTAATGTGTGTTAGCTTTCATAAGGTAGTTTTTCATCTAACACAACCACATCGTCATTGATCACATTGCTCCATGATGGAAATCTAGTTGGAGTTACCTATGTCCTTAAATCATTGCACGGTGAGGGAAATATAATGTGTGTTAGCTTTCAGAATGTAGTTTTCCATCTAGCACAACCACATTGTCATCAATTGCAATGCACCATGATGGAAATCTAGCTAGACTTAGCTTTCATTCTTAAAACATTGCACAGTCAGTAAAGCTAATGTATGTTAGCTTTCATAAGGTAGTTTTCCACCTAACACAGCCACATTTTTATCAAATACATTACACCATGATGGAAATATAGCTGGAGTTAGATTTCCTTCTAACAACATGGCACTATAAGGGAAATATTATGTGTGTTAGCTCATTACACCATGATGAAAATCTAGCTAGAGTTAGCTTTCCTTTTAACAACATGGCACGATGAGTGAAAGCTAATGTGTTTTAGATTTCATAAAGTAGTTTTCCATGTAACACAACCACATCGTCGTCAAGCACATTGCACCGTCTTGAAAATCTAGCTGGAGCTAGATTCATCCTTAAATCGTTGCATGGTGAGTGAAATATAATGTGTGTAATCTTTCATACTATATTTTTCCATCTAGCACAACCACATTGTCATCAATCAAAATGCACCACGATAGAAATATAGCTCGCATTAGCTTTCATTCTTAAAACATTGCATGGTGAGTAAAGATATTTTCGGTTATCCTTCATAAGGTAGTTTTCCAAATAACACAGCCACATTGTCATCAAATACATTACACCATGATGGAAATATACTTGGAGTTAGCTTTCCTTCTAACAACATGGCACTATAAAGGAAAGATTATGTGTGTTAGCTCATTACACCATGATGGAAATCTAGATGGAGTTAGCTTTCCTTTTAACAACATGGCATGACAAGTGAAAGAAAATGTGTGTTAGCTTTCATAAAGTAGTTTTCCATGTAGCATAACCACATTGTCATCAATCACATTGCACCGTGTTGGAAATCTAGTTGAAGTTAGATTTCATCCTTAAATCATTTCACGATGAGTGAAATATAATGTGTGTAATCTTTCATAGTGTAGTTTTCCATATAGCACAACCACATTGTCATTAATCACAATGCACCTTTATACAAATCTAGTAGGAGATAGTTTCTGTTCTTAAAACATTGAATGTTGAGTAAAAGCTAATGTGTTTTATCTTTCATAAGATATTTTTCTATCTAACATGATCACATTGTCATCAAATATATTACACCATGATGGAAATCTAGTTGGAGTTGGATTTCTTTCTAACAACATTGCATATGAGTGAAAGCTTATGTTTGTTATGTCATTACACCATAATGGGAATCTAGCTAGAGTTGGCTTTCCTTTTAATGGCATGGCACGATGAGTGAATTCTAATGTGAGTTATATTTCATAAGGTAGTTTTCCATATAGCACAACCACATTGTCATGAATCATGTTGCACCGTGATGGAAATCTAATTGGAATTGATTTCTTCCTCAAATCGTTGTACGGTGAGTGACAAGATGTTGGAAGAAATCTCTGATGTTATAATTTCATAGAATTAACTTGTTTTACTTCTCCCTATTACACTACGATACCTTTGTTCATAGTCAGGAAAAAAAGAAGTTTCATTTTTAGAGTTATAAAAAAAGATCACATTTCACTATTTTAAAATAATTTGGAAAAGCTTCTTGAAGTAGTTTTCCATCTAATACAACCACATCGTCATCGATAACATCTCACCATGATGTAAATATAGCTGGATTTATCTTTCATCCTTAAATCATTGCACTGTGAGTGAAATCTAATGTGTGTTAGATTTCATAATGTAGTTTTCCATCTAGCACAACCACATTGTCATCAATCACAATGCACCAGATGGAAATCTAGATAGAGTTACCTTTTGTTCTTAAAACATTGCACGGTGAGTAAATATAATTTCTGTTAGCTTTCATTAGGTAGTTTTCCATCTAACACAACCATATTTTTATCAAATACATTACACCGTGATGGAAATCTAGCTGGAGTTAGCTTTCCTTCTAACAACATGGCACTATAAGAGAAAGCTTATGTGTTAGCTAATTACAACATGATGGAAATCTAACTGGACCTAGCTTTCCTTTTAACAACATGGCATGATGAGTGAAAGCTAATTTGTGTTAGCTTTCGTAACGTATTTTTCCATGTAACACAACCACATTGTTAACAAGAACATTGCACTGTGTTGGAAATATAGCGGGAGTTAGCTTTCATCCTTAAATCATTGCACAGTGAGTGAAATATAATGTGTAAGATTTCATAGTGTATTTTTCCATCTAGCATAACCACATTGTCGTCAATCACAATGCACCATGATGCAAATCTAGCTAGAGTTAGCTTTCATTCTTAAAACATTGCACGGTGAGTAAAGCTAATGTTGGTTAGCTTTCATAAGGTAGTTTTCCATCTAACAAAGCCACATTGTCATCAAATACATTACACCATGATGGAAATCTATCTAGAGTTAGTTTTCCTTCTAACAACATGGTACTATAAGGGAAAGCTTATGTGTGTTATCTCATTACACCATGACGAAAATCTAGTTGGAGTTAGATTTCCTTTTAAGAACATGGCACAATGAGTGAAATTTAATGTGTATTAGCTTTCATAAGGTAGTTTTCCATGTAACACAACTACATTGTCATCAATCACATTGCTCCGTGTTGGAAATCTAGATGAAGTTAGCTTTCATCCTTAAATCGTTGCACTGTAAGTGAAATATAATGTGTGTAAGATTTCATAGCTTAGTTTTCCATTTAGAATAGTCACATTGTCACAATCACAATGCACCATGATGAAAATCTAGCTGGAGTTAGCTATCATTATTAAAACATTGCATGATGAGTAAAAGATAATGTGTGTTAGATTTCATAAGGTAGTTTTTCATCTAACAATGCCACATTGTCATTAAATACATTACACCATGATGGAAATCTAGCTAGAGTTAGCTTTCCTTCTAAGATGTCACTATGACTAAAAGCTTATGCGTGTTATCTCATTACACCATTATGAAAATATAGTTGGAGTTAGCTTTCTTTTTATCAACATGGCACAATGAGTGAAAGCTAATGTTTGTTAGTTTTCATAAGGTAGTTTACTATCTATCACAACCACATTGTCAAATTGCACTATGATGAAAATCTAGTTGGAGTTAGCTTTCAACCTTAAATCGTTGCACGGTGAGTGAAATCTAATGTGTGTTAGCTTTCAAAATGTAGTTTTCCATTTAGCACAACCACATTTTCATCAATCAAAATACACCATGTTAGAAATCTAGCTATAGTTAGCTTTCATTCTTAAAACGTTGTACAGTGAGTAATAGATAATGTGTGTTAGCTTTTGTAAGGTAGTTTTCCATCTAACACAACCACATTGTCATCCAATACATTACACCATGATGCAAATCTAGATGGAGTTAGCTTTCCTTCTAACAACATGGCACGATGAGTAAAAGTCAATGTGTGTTAGCTTTCATAAGGTATTTTTCCATCTAACACAACCAAATTGCCATCTAACACAGCCACATTGTCATCAATCACATTGCACCGTGATGAAAATATAGCCGAAGTTATCTTTTGTCCTTAAATCATTGCACAGTGAGTTAAATCTAATGTGTGTTAGCTTTCATAATGTATTTTTTCATCTATCACAACCACATTATCATCAATCACAATGCATCATGATGGAAATCTAGCTAGAGTTAGCTTTCATTCTTAAAACATTGCACAGTCAGTAAAGCTAATGTTTGTTATCTTTCATAAGGTAGTTTTCCATCTAACACAACCACATTGTTATTAAATACATTACACCATGATGGAAATCTAGCTGGAGCTTGTTTTCCTTCTAACAACATGGCACTATAAGGAAAATGTTATGCATGTTATCTCATTACACCATGATGGAAATCTAGATGGAGTTAGCTTTCCTTTTAACAACATGGCACGATTAGTGAGAGCTAACATGTGTTAACTTTCATAAGCTAGTTTTCCATGTAACACAACCACATTGTCATCTAGCACATTGCACTATGTTGGAAATCTAGCTAGAGTTAGATTTCATCCTTAAATCGTTTCACGGTGAGTGAAATCTAATCTGTGTAATATTTCATAGTGTATTTTTCCATCTAGAACAATCAAATTGTCAACAATCACAATGCAATCTAGCAGGAGTTAGATTTCGTTCTTAAAACATTGCACGATGATTAAAGCTAATGTTTGTTAGCCTTCATAAGGTAGTTTTCCATCTAACACAGCGGCATTGTTATCAAATACATTACACCATGATGGAAATCTAGTTGGGGTTAGCTTTCCTTCTAACAACATGGAACTATAAGGGAAAGCTTATGTGTGTTAACTCATTACACCATGATGGAAATCTAGCTGGAGTTAGCTTTATTTTTAACATGGAATTATGAGTGAAAGCTAATATGTGTTAGCTTTCATAAGGTATTTTTCCATGTAAAACAACCACATTGTCATCAATCACATTGCGTCGTGTTGGAAATCTAGATGAAATTAGCTTCCATCCTTAAATCGTTGCATGGTGAGTAAAATCTAATGTGTGTAAGCTTTCATAGTGTAGTTTTCCATCTAGCACAACCACATTGTCATCAATCACAATGCACCATGATGGAAATCTAGCTGGATTTAGCTTTCATTCTTAAAAAAATGCATGGTGGGTAAAAGCTAATGTGTGTTAGCTTTTATAAGGTAGATTTCCATTTAGCACTGCCACATTGTCATCAAATACATTACACCATTATGGAAATCTAGCTGGAGTTAGATTTCCTTCTAACATGGCACTATGAGTGAAATCTTATGTGTGTTCTCTCATTACACCATTATGAAAATCTAGCTGGAGTTATCTTCCTTTTTAACAACATGGAACGATGAGTGAAAGCTGATGTATGTTAGCTTTCATAAGGTATTTCTCTATCTAGCAGAACCACATTATCACATTGCACCATAATGGAAATATAGATGGAGTTAGCTTTAAACCTTAAATCATTGCATGTTGAGTGAAATCTAATGTATGTTAGCTTTCATAATGTAGTTTTCCATTTACCACAACCACATTGTCATCAATCAAAATGCACCATGTTGGAAATCTAGCTAGAGTTAGATTTCATTCTTAAAACGTTGAACAATGAGTAATAGCTAATGTGTGTTATCTTTCGTAAGGTAGTTTTCCATCTAACACAACCACATTATCATCATGAAATACATTACATAATGATGCAAATCTAGTTGGAGTTATCTTTCCTTCTAACAACATCGCATGATGAGTGAAATATAGCATGTGTTAGCTTTCATTGGGTATTTTTCCATCTAACACAACCACATTTTCATTGATCACATTGCATCGTGATGGAAATCTAACTGGAGTTAGCTTTTGTCCTTAAATTATTGCACTGTGAGTGAATTCTAATGTGTGTTAGATTTCATAATGTAGTTTTCTACCTAGAACAACCACATTGTCATCAATCACAATGCACCATTATGGAAATCTAGTTAGAGTTAGATTTTGTCCTTAAAACATCGTGCGATTAGTAAAGCTAATGTCTGTTAGCTTTCATAAGGTAGTTTTTGATCTAACACAACCACATTGTTATAAAATGCATTACACCATGATGAAAATCTAGCTGGAGTTAGCTTTCTTTCTAACAACATGGCACTATAATGGAAAGCTTATGTGTGTTATCTCATTAAACCATGATGCAAAATCTAGCTGGAGTTATCTTTCCTTTTAACAACATGGCACGATGACTGAAAGCTAATATGTGTTATCTTTCATAAGGTAGTTTTCCATGTAAAGCAACCACATTGTCATCAAGCATATTGCACCATGTTGGAAATCTAGCTAGATTTAGCTTTCATCCTTAAATCATTGCACGGTGAGTGAAATCTAATGTGTGTAAGATTTCACAGTGTATTTTTCCATCTAGCACAACTACATTTTCATCAATCAGAATGCACCATGATAGAAATTTAGCTGGAGTTAGCTTTTGTTCTTAAAACATTGCACGATGAGTAAAGCTAATGTATGTTATCCTCCATGAAGTAGTTTTCCATTTAACACAGCCACATTGTCATCACATACATTACACCATGATGGAAATCTAGTTAGAGTTAGATTTCCTTCTAACAACATGGTACTATAAGGAAAAGCTTAGGTGTGTTAGCTCATTACACCATGATGGAAATATAGCTGGAGTTAGATTTCATTTTAACAACATGGAATGATGAGTGAAATCTAATGTGTGTTAGCTTTCATAAGGTAGTTTTCCATATAGCACAACCACATTGCCATCGATCACATTGTGCTTTGTTGGAAATCTAGCTGAAGTTAGCTTTCATCCTTAAATTGTTGCATGGTGAGTGAAATCTAATGTGTATAAGCTTTCATAGTGTAGTTTTCCATCCAGCACAGCCACATTGTCACAATCACAATGCACTATGATGGAAATCTAGATGGAGTTATATTTCGTTCTTAAAACATTGCACGGTGAATAAAAGATAATGTGTGTTATCTTTCATAAGGTAGTTTTCCATCTAACACTACCACATTGTCATCAAATACATTACACCATGATGGAATTCTAGCTGGAGTTAGATTTCCTTCTAACATGGCACTATGATTAAAATCTTATATGTGTTAGCTCATTACACCATTATGAAAATCTAGCTGGACTTAGCTTTATTTTTAACAACATGGAAAGATGACTGAACTTATCATTACCAAGTGGTTTTGTCATTATGTCAATAATTTTCTCTATTGTAGGACAATAATAAAGTAAAATTTCTTTATTATCATCCAACTATCTGATGTAATTGTAATGAAATTCAATATTCTTAGTTATGGTATGATAGAATGGATTTTTCGCCATTTTGGGATCACTCTGATTGTCTCATAAAAGTGAGGTTAGCACTTATTGGTCAAGTTGAATATCGACCAATATTATTCATAACCACATTTCCTCACAACATATACTGAAGCCTTCCTTGTATTTTATGTCAATGGAGGATAAGGAAACTGTAGGTTGTAGCTTACTTTGCCATGAAATTACCTTCCTAAACCAAAAGTGAACACATAACTATTTATGAGTTCCTTGTATCGGCTGATCTATCCCAATTAAAATCAATATTCTTTGTTAGCATGGAGTCAATAGATATCTTATATAAAACGACAAAGTCAAGGGTCCCTTTGAATATTGGCGGACTCATTTTGTAATTTTCTAATGTAACTCTTCAGGATTAGACATGAATTGAGAAAGATACAAACCACTGAAAAACATAGATCCTATTGGGTGGTAGTAAGATAAATCATACTACCAATCAATTGCCAATATAATGACTCCTTGACTAGTGGTGAGTCCATGTAAGCTGAGAGTTTTATTCCAACTTCCATAGGTGTAGATGTAGGATTACATTCAGTCATTCTGAATTTTTTGAAGAGTGCTTTGGCATACTTGAGTTGTGATAAAAATATAGTGTGCTTAGATTGCAAAAATTCTACACATAAACAATAATGATGTAGGCTTTAATCAGTAATTTCAAAAATAGATCAAATATCAAATTTCACCTTTTGAATCTTGTTGAAACTTCTTTGGTGATGGGAAGACCATCAACATAGAAAAAATAATATCATTATATCATCATCACTACTTTTGACATAGCAAGTGGGTTCATAATAGTTTTTTCTAATTCTAGAATCTCTAAGGTATTGATCAAGTTTGAAATACCAGGCTTGAGGAGCCTGCTTAAGTCCATACAAGGACTTTACCAACTGACAAACCCGATGTTTCTTTCTAGAAAAAAGAAACCCTTGCGGTTAAACTAAGTCACCTTTAACATCCATCTGTATATCTTCCATCCAGAATGAACATAAATGGAGATAACTAGTCGAAAAGTTACCATTTTTGCTGTGGGGGAAAAGGTTTCTTCATATTCCACCCCTTCATCTTGTGCATATCCTTTGGCGATAAGAAAAACTTTGTATTTTTCCAATGAACCATATGATTTATATTTGACTTTAAAAATCCATTTACAACCAATTGCTTTCTTCCCTAGAGGCAATGTTGACAACAACCAAGTCTTGTTTTTCATCTATGCATCATATTTCACTTTCATGGCAGCCTCCGATTCAAGTTTTCATTTGGATTCTTCAAATGTGCTAGGTTCAAATACCTGGCACAAAAACAACAGAAGTTAGAGAAAAATTTACTTGCTCACTGCCTTGCACAATTTGTTTCCTCAATCTTGTAGTCTGTCCTTCTAGTGCCTTTGGAAACTCATCTTCTCAATATCCTTCCATCATGGTATAATACCACTTCTTTTTTCCTTTGTTGGCCCTCCCGATCTTGCTATGAATATCAAGAATCCCTCTCTGTTTTGAAGATTGAGAATCATCCTCTTCTTCACCAAACCCCTCCTTGGAACTTGACTCCTATGATGTTTCCAGATTTGAGTGATGTTTTATTTCAACAGCAGAACTTGTTCTTGAATGCGCAACAATTTCCCATACACTATTTAGTACTATCCATAGATTTACCATTATCACAGAATAATGATATTTTCTCATCTACAACATCTCTATTAATCACAATTTTGTTCATAGAGACATCCAGTTATTCATTAGGAACATTTTTGCTTGGGAATATTTGCAAAAGAAATACAATTGAAAAAATGAAAATATCTTACAAAAGGTTTTCTGCCTAGCCATGAATCCTTAGGAGTGATATCCTACAAATCTTTATAAGGAGATTTGTTAAGGATGTAAACCACAACATTCACTTCTTTTTCTCATAATGGCTATGGTACATTCTAACTATGCACCATGCACTTTGCCATCTCCACAACTATCTTATTCCTGCTTTTCATGACTCCATTTTTTTGTGGAGTACTATATGGGGTGGTATACCACCTATGTATACCTTCCCTTTTGGAAAATTCTTTGGACTAATTTGAAAAAAAATCACCTCCATTATCAGATCCTAAAGCTTTGAGCTGTTTACTTGTTTGTTTCTCTACCAAAGATTTTCATGTTACAAACTTTGAACAACAATTTGACCTGTTATTCATAAAACAAAACCTAATTTTCCTTGAATAGTCATCAACCAGTAGTAGGACATACTTAGATCCAGATATTGTAGGTGTTTTCATTAGACCATACAAATCAACATGTACTAGGTCCAAAAATCCTTTGGCTTGCCATGTTTTATTGTCAGTATCAAATGAAAGTCAACGTTGTTTTCATAACTGATAGCCTGCATGTATCTCTAATAATCCCGCACATACCTATAACATTCCTGAATGGATGGAATACCATCCACCATATTAGTCTTATTAAGTACATATAAATATTTATAACTTAGGTCTCTATACCTTTCATACCAGAGTACATTTGTATTATCTGCCTCAACTGGTGCATGTGCCTTTGTTGTTTTTAGATCAACCAGTCTATACAACCCTTTTTCACCAAAACAAACTACTGTCACCTTTTTATCACAAGAGTAGTGACCATATATTTTCTTCCTTGAAAATTTACAAAAATATTATGGTTCCTAGTTATCTCACTAACAGACAAGATTTTTTCTCATGTTAGGAACATATCAAACGTTTTTGAAAGTATAACTTAAAGTGTTGTTCAATATGACATGAACAACCTCACATCGTCTAACATAGTGAGTCCATCCATCACCCAAAGAAATAGATTCACTATTACTCTTATCTTCAATGAAATTTACATACCATTTTCTGCAACACTTGTAGTGTTGAGATGCACCTGAGTCGAATACCAGGCTATAGACAAAGTTGATTGATTATGTCATACCAAAAATCCAAATCACCCACTTCTTCTTCTTCACCTCTTTCGGAAACATTTGCATGCCTTGATTTCATTTGACCATGTGCCAAGTCATATTTTTTTTTGGCAATATCTCTTGAAGTGTCCAAGCTTATTGTAGTAATAACATATGAATTTGTTCTCTTTGATATATTTCTATCATTTTTTTGTTTGTCTTTGCCTTTGCCTTTGAACTGTGCACTAAATGCACTCATTATAGTGGATGGAGTTTATGCTTTTATCTGATCTAGCCTCCTTTCCTTCTGTACACAAAAGTGTGAATAACTTCTAAAATATAAGTTGTTGGTTCTCCCCAAGTTAAGGAATCAACAAATGAATCAAAGGATGGCGAAAAACTTTGCATCAACAAAGAAACCATATCCTCATCATCCACCTGCTTTTTAATAGAAAAAAAATTATCATTAAATTCATGTGCAATAAATATTTAGAGACTGGTCCTCCTTCTTGCAACTTGGTAGAAAAAAGATTTTTAAAACACAATGACCACCCAACTTATGATGCTTGATACTTATTTTGGAGATTTGTCCACAATGCAAGTGCTACAATGGAATTTCTTACTTTTGGAACTAATGTGTCTTTCACTGACAGTTTGAGAAGCATAAGTTCCTCTTTATGTCTTTTATCATAGTTTTCGGGATAATTTGTTGGTCTATATTCTTTACCTAAGATGGTTTTTTCAAGATCTTTGAATTCAATAATGGTCAGTATCTTATGACTCCATAAACTGTAATTCTTTCTAATCAAATTTTCACACTCCGAAAAGAGTAAATGATGCTAACTAGCCCTTACTAATACAAATTGAAGAGAAAAGACTACAATTTAGCACATGCTTACTACCAATGAGAGTACTCCATCCAGTCAGTTTAGCAAACCTCCCTTGTGTTGACAACAACTTTTAATTTCCATGCAGTGTTTGGGAAATAATTCCACTCTCCAATTTGCAACAAGTGATCAATCCTTCACACAGTAGTTTCAAGGTCAATACCAAGGTGGTGGCTGATCCTCGATGAGCTTACTTTTATCATGCGACTAAACCATAAGATCATAGTTGTTGTTCCAATGAAAACTCCTCGATTTAGTAGCATATCAGGCCTCAACAGCTCTAAATATCTACTTGCCTATATCGATATTATAGAAGAATATTTTTTAAAGTTCAAAGTCTACCATCAATAGTAGAAATTCCAGAAAATGTAGAGCATGGTAAAGATTTACCCATGCTTTCATAGCTTTTAATATGCACCATGAGAGTCATACACTAGCTGCATACATGCAATAACATTTAACCATGATTCTAGTGGCTACAGGTTCCATGATCTATGTTTGCCACTTTTCCTAACTCGCGCGACCCAGGTTTTGCACAACTTGTCATCCCAACAAACACCCGAGATATCTCTTCAATGGGCAACTGCCAGAACCATGTTTCCATGATTCGTTGAGGGATTATAGTCCCTTGGCGCACGGCCAAGGATCTCGACCAAGTCACGAGGATGGAGTCATTTACGGTGAAGTGTATCTCTCACCGCGCATATATTTTATTAACTACTAATGGCGCAACACAAATTCAGCCTTATTACTTTAAACATAAAGTGATATAAAACTGAACTAATAGGAAGGAGCAATATAACAGACACACACCAACGATTGCGCCGTAAACATAAACTAATACTCAAAAGCAACACATAATAACCTATTCATGCATTCATACTTCTATTGACAGTACGACATTCATTCAACCATGACAGGACTTGCATCATAAACATAAACATAAACATAAACATAAACAGCCATACACATTCAATCATCAACACACAAGAGAGTTCATGTGGAAACCCATCTGGGAAAAACCACAAGGCGCTCTTCATCTGGCATGAGAAATGTATGGCGCCTTCAACTTGCATTTTACTGCAAACTGCCTTAGATATAGCTTTCTTCTTAGACTCTTTCTTGCTCTCATGCTCTCTATCTTATTTATCCTAACCACTGCTACTATCTATTGATCCGTACACGGCCTCGATCGACTTCTCTAGCATCTGCACCTCTCTAGAAGATCTTCTCTTCTACTGCACTAACTCCAATTTCATCCTATAGACTTTCGACTAATTTACCACTCAGATCTCACAAATTCGGTCTGCTCCTTCAAATATCTTCCCACTACTAACCAATCAAAATCAACTAAAGAGTAAAAACAACAACAACAACAACAACAACAACAACAACCAACATAAAAACAACCCTCTAACTATTGAATCCCTCCTATTTATACTATTTTACATGACCACGCAGGGTTGACTGCATACAAGCAGTCCATTAATTGTCACCATTAGCAACCCCCCAGGCTATAGCTGTGGTGATTAGACTTGACATGAGAAACTAACAACCTTACTTATAACATGCGTTCACTTGTGTGGCATCTGCCGACTTAAGACAACTTCAGCACCCACGATCGTCCTGTCAATTTTGGTTGTTACTTTGCACTTGTGCTACTGTTTTACCCTGCGGCATATTCCTTCCAAGCAGTTTCCCTTTTCCATGCAGGTGACATATTTTGCGCATATTCCTTCTTTTGCGCACATTTCCTCTTCCACGCAATTTTCTTTGTCCACGCAGATTTCCTTGTCTATGCAGATTTCTTTTATTCCTGCTGCGTGCTTCCTTTTCCTTGTTTGTTCTAACACGGTGGATTGATTCTTGCACGTTTCTTCATTTGCTCTTATTTCTTTTGCGCTCTCCCTATGCCCAATAGGCCCCCAACACTCACATGTGGCTCATCTCGAGCCACGAAGCGATGGGCATAGGAGGTGGAGTGACATGCACGGTCGTTTCTTTGCTATTGAATTATTTTTTTTCTTTTTCTGCGCACTTTTCTCATGCTTCCTCTCTTGCGCATTTTGTTACTTGTGTGTGTTTTTTTTTCGGTTGTGTTTCCTACACCGCAGGCTCATCCTAGACTTAGAAAAAATGTTTATATTTTAGATTACAAAACTTAAGTTATACAATTTCTTCCTCGGCATCATCTGAAGAGTCTACTTCAGAGGTTTTTCTTTTGTTTGCTTCAGCTCTTCTTCATGTTCTTCTTCTTGGTCCTCTTCATCTTCCTTTTCCTCTTCATCTTTCTTTTCCTCTTCTTGCACATCCTCTAGTGCATCTTTTGGTGCATATTTTTCTGCGCTTCCAACCTTTTATTGGAATTGGCCAAAAATGGGAGTAAGCCTTTCTATCTCCCGATAGGCTTCTTCTTCCTGTTGCTCCAGTTCCTGCACTCGGTCAGAGCTAGGGTGTTCCAAAGACACATTGGAAACTACCTGTGTGAACTTGTGGATTCTCTATTGGACAGGTTGAATTAGCCCTATCACCCTTTCAGCTTTAGCTTGTTTCTCAGCCGTCTCTTTGTTGCGCATGTTTTCCTGCTAGCTTAGGGTTCTTGCCTTATCTTAGAGATGCTTGAGCTCAACACCTTTGGTGATTTTCTCCTTTGTTAGCAGCTTCTTAATCTATTCCTTTACCTCCAATACATGTAGGTCTTCTTGCCGCACTTGCTTGGAAATATTCTCTGCAGTCTCATCCTCGATGAGTTGCTCCCATACCACAACAATTGCTTCCACCACCTCTGTGCAGATCTCCTTGGCTTCCCTAAGCCAACCAACAACTTGATATGATGATTGTTTTCTTTGTTGCAAAACTTTGGGGGGAGTGCTTGGCTACTGGTTGGTATTTAATTCCTAAACCTGTTTCTTTAGATCTATGGCCAGTTTGGATAACTTCCTTAGTTGGTGCACAAGTTCTGTCTTGCCTTCTTCCTCATCATCTGATAGTTCCACGATTGCCTCCTTTATGGCTTCTTCCAGTGAATCTTGCCTTTGTTCTTGTGCTTCCAAGTCTTCATGTTGGTGCTTTATGACTTGTTTGTGCATATTTTCTTTCCTAGATGCCTTGACTGCCTGATATGTAACCGTATTTTCTCAGATTCTCACCTTTGTAGCTACGACATGCTGAATGGAATAGATTTGTGGCAATGTCAGCTTAGAGAAATCCAAAGTTAATGTGTCCAAGCTATGGACACTTGTATCTATTTTTGCCACATTTGCGGAAAATGTTTGCATGAGAATTTCTATTCTCAAGGGTGGGAGCAACACCGGCGTCACTAAAGCATCCAATGGGTATACACCATAGGTCTCAGATTGCATGGTGTCATGCACTTCTGTGATGACCTCTTCCAGCCGGATAACTTGTGCTATGAGCGAAGTCATCCAATTGGTTTGCTTGCGCACGATATCACCCAAGGTAGACTCGGTTATTTCTGTGAACACCTCTTTAAGAATATTTAGTTCCTCTTCTGCCATGTTCATGACTTGGGGTCGATTGGCCCTCTGCTTTTTCCTGTGCAGGATTCTCGAGGCTTCTGCATCTTCCTCCACGGGCTCTTTTCCCTTTCTTTTGCTGGTTCTTTCGACATGCACCCCCTCATTAGTAGGGGTGTCTTCTTCACCATTCTCGGGTGGGTCTCACTCTTCTTCTTCTTCTTCTTCTTGGGAATCATCCTGATGCTCCTAGGTGTTGGTATTGGTGCGGTCCTAGGGCTGGTTATCCTGTGGATCCCCCTGCAACGCTTGCTGCTCTGTAGGCATCTCCACACCCTGGACAATCCATTCTTTGGGCCAGTCTTTTATTTTCCTCTTGATATCTTCATATCTGATGATGAAGAAGGTCTTGAGTGCCTACTTCTTGGGGTCATTGCATAGATATAAGATGATGTTGTGCGGCCCCTCCTGGAAGTTAATGAAAGGATACCTGGACACCGTCGTAGGGTACAGTCTATACTGCTTGCAAATGATCTGTCTAAGTCTTTCTCCTTGGAGAAAGAATTCAATCTTTGTATCGCTCTTATGCTTTCTGTCTTTGTGGTCCCAGAGGTTCTGGAACTGTATGCCAAGGAACTCCACTGGGATTTCCATGGGTTGATAGTCTGGTGGAGGAGTCCAGGTTACAAATGAGATTAGAATTAGAAGCCACGAGTAGTGGAACTTCACCAAAATAAATTATTTTGTGTCAACCGCGTCATCCATCAGTTCATTCATGAGGAACTGGGACCAGTTAATGCGCATTCCTTGTGTGCACTGTTCTACTAGCTCTACTATTGCGGCAATGCATTCAGTAGGATTCATCTTGCACAGAACCTTACTGCATAATATTTTTGCTGCAGACCTTACCGAAATGTCATTAATAGAGCTAATGAGGTAGCCCTTTCTTCCATGGAAAAGTTGGTACTTTCCCTTCATGTCATTCTTGTCTAGTTTTTCCCTGTCCTTCTACAGATACGGGGTTGGGTCAACTCCTTACCATGGGAGACCCATGATGGTTGAGACAAGTTTGACCATTACCTCATACAAGTTGTCTAGCCAGAGGTATCCTCCATGGAAGTATACCAGAATTTGCTTAACATACATCCTGACCAGGGAAGTGCAGCCGAAATGTGGCATAAGGAGTAGATTTAAGATGCCTGACTGCTCCAACCCATGTACCCATTCCATTGCAGAAACTACATCTGCATTTCACCGTTATCAAAGTCTTCATACTTCAAGTCCTGAAGTTTGGGGTTGATTATATCCTATGACTGTGGGACACCTTCTGGAATGGTGGGCTCTTCTAGTTCATCCTACGCGTCCACTGTCACTCGTTGTTCATGGGACCCTAGGTGACACATATAAGGGCAGCAAGTTCTTTTCCTCATTGGTCAGCTCTGTGTCCATTGGTGGTGGTGGTGGGACCGGGTTGGCTCTACGGGATTTGGGTAGCTTTGCTGGGGGACCAAAGGAATTTGGGAGGTCTGCACTCGACGGACCCCTGGGCGCAAAAACTTGTGCTTCGGCCAGTTGTCCTGGTGGGCGGGTTGTAGGTACCTGCATTTGGTGGCCTCCTTCCAGTGATGGGTGTGGCGGCCTTTGCAGTGCCTTCTGTTGATCCTGCATCTTCTTCAGCTTCTTAGCCGGCTGACTCAGTTTAGGGACATAATGCACTTCTATATCGGGCAGGGTGAGGCTGGTGAAATAGTGGAGTCTTCACTATCACTAGATAGCTCAGCAATCATGGGCTTCAGCTCTGAGGTAGGGTGCTGGTTCACTCTGGGAGTTATTGGCTCAGTGGGCTTGACTCTCTACTTTCTTGGCTCTGCAAGGCAATGTAAAGGTTACTATGACAGAGGCAACTAATATTTATAGGTGATCGGGCATCCAGGCTGTGACTGGATACAATGATGGGCCATCTGATGGAGAACATGGTATTGTCCTTTGTCTCCTTTACTTGCACACTTAGGTTCAATTATGTACTTGTCAAGGAAGTTATGGTTAATACAGTGGATGGGACCAAAAATCACACCGCCATTCTCCTCGGACTTCCCAAATTAATGCTACTGAGCTATCGCAAGCACTAAATCTTTTTTTTGAATCCTCATGCATTTAATGGTGCATCGATGTCTTCTAGCTGTATTCCATTTCCCACCAGTTGTCTCTTAGCCGGTTTGGTGGCGGGTTTACAATGCACCATTCTTCAGCACAACTTCCTTTTTCCACCCCAGGTTGTGCTAGAGATGCTTCTTTTGTTTCCTTTTTTTGTTGCATGCCTCAGAATTATGGGACAGCACCAAAGTCATCACAATATGGTTTTAATTGGCTCTCGTTGATCAAACCTACAACCGGTGTTCTATCCATCTTATGTAGTTTTACCGCGCCTGCTTCAGTAATGTGTGCAACTACATATGGGCCTAGCCAATACATTTTGAGCTTACCTGGGTGCTTGAAGAACTTGCTATCATACATCAGAAAAAGTATGCCGACCTAGAACTGTTTTGTTCTGATGTGGCTGTCATGCCATGCTTTCTGCTGATGTTTTTCCATGTTTTGATGGAAGCCTGCAATGAAGCGTTCTTCCTCCATTTGAATCAGCTGTGCAAGTATTTCTTCTACAACGTCGCTATCTGTCATTTTTGTTAGCGTAGGAATTCGTAGGATCGACACAATGTACTCCATGGACACGAATGCTTCTTATCCATAGACTAAATGGAAAGGAGTGTATCTAGTTAGTCGTTTGCATGTTGTTCTATAAGCCCATAATACTGTTGAGACTTTTTGGTCCCAGTCATATCTACGCACATTATAGACCTTGGTCAAGGCATTCTCCAGTATCTTGTTGAAGGCCTCAACAATTCCATTTGCTTGATGATGGTAGGATGTTGTCTTGTTGTGCTTGATTTGGAATTCTGCAGTCAATTCAACAATTAGTTTATTTACAAAGTGTGTACCTTGGTCGCTAATAAGGGTATTTGGGAAACCAAACCTTGTTACTACATTTTCAAAAAGAAACTTCATCTTAGTTGCTGCGATGTAATATTTCACAGGTGTGGATTCCACCCATATTGTCAAGTAATCTATAGTAGTTATAATATAGCGCACACCAGTCTGTTTCCCTGGTAGACTAATAGGGCCGACAAAATCCACTGCCCATTTCTCAAAGGCCTGCAGTGTAAATTGTGGCGCCAGTGGCATTTCATCACGTCATGATGGTTTCCCTATTCTTTGACATTTATCACAGTCACGACAGTATTTCCTTGTATCACTATGTACAGTTGGCCACCAAATTCCAGCTCGCAAAATCTTGTGCACTATTTCCTTCTTGCATCGTGCCCTCCTGGGACACCCGCATGTGCTTCAGCCATTACCCATTTCCTTTCATGATCAAAGATGCATCTGCGCAGTATTTCATCTGGTCCCAACTTATACAATTGTCCCATGATTAGTGTGTAGTGTGCGGCCTTGAAAACTAGTTGTTTATTTTTCCATGTCATATAATCTTCAGGCGCATAGCCTGTATTCAATAAGTGTATAATAGCATCAAATTCTTTATCGACAACGTCAATAGAAAATAGTTGTGCATCAAGAAAATTATCCTATAAGTTTTTTGTTTCCTCACCACTTTCAATGCGCGACAAGTGGTCTAGCGTAACATTCAGTTGGCCTATATTTACAATGAATTCAAAGTCAAATTCTTGAAATAGGAGGACCCACCAGCAGATTTTCCCCCCCAACACTGGCTTATTGACTAGGTACTTCGGTGTAGAATGATCGATGAACTTTTTGAAGTGTCCACCCAATAAATAATGTCTGAACTTTTACAACACATAGACCATTGAAAGCCCTTCTCTTTCAGTTGTGGTATAGTTTTTCTCTACTGCTGACAGTTTCCTGCTTGCAAATGCAATTGGGTGGTCAATTGTGCCCTCTCTTGGTTGGGTTAATACTATACCAAGTGCAATTGATGATGCATCAACATGTACATGGAACTCCTTCTTCTAGTTTGGGAATATCAATATTGGCGTAGTGGCTATTTTGTTCTTCATCTTATCCATACTTCCTTGGTAGTCTTCGTTCCACTTGAATTTGGCATCCTTCTTTAGCAACTTCTCCATTGGGGAAGTTATCTCCACGTACCCTCTTATAAATTTTCTATAATATCCAGTATGTCCCAATGTGGATTTGATTTGTGTGGCCGATGTGAGTGGTGGCAGGTCCACAATAATTGCCACCTTCGTGGGATCGACTAGGATCCCGTCACGGCATACTACATGGACCAGCAGTACACCAAATGGTGCACAAAATATGCATTATCTCAAATTCAGCGCAATTTAATACTGGTGACACCTTTCTAGCATCATGCACAAATTCTCAATATGGTATCTTACCAGACCAAAGACCATCCAGTCATCAAAATATACTTCAAGAAACCTATGAATGAAATCTTTAAAAGAAAAAACTACTATTCTAGATAAAATAGCAGGGGCGTTTTTAAGGCCAAAGGGCATTACCGTGTATTGGTAGCATCCCCATTATATTACAAAGGTTTTCTTTTGGAGGTTCTATTGCACAATTTTGACTTGATGGTAGCCTGAGAATCCGTCTATGAATGAGTACATTTCTTGTCTACAAGCACTCTCTAAGACTTCATTTGTAAATGGTGTTGGGAATGGATCATGTAAGCAGGAATCATTTAGCTTCCTAAGGTCAACACAGATCCCAACCTTGCCTGTCGCCTTCTTGTCCTGAATCATTATAGGGCTTATCCACTCTAACTCTTCAAAAGGTTCAATGATTCATGCTTCCAGCATGTGATCCAGTTCTGCTTTCACTTTTTCTTTATAGCACGAATTTATTTAGTACGGGAGCTTCTTTATCGGTCTTGCATCGGGTTTCAGCAGAATTTTCATTTCACCCAAATCTCCTACTATCCCCTTCATTTATTTGAAGTTTTTTGAGAATAGATCTTGGAGTTCATGTAATAGATCAGTGATTTTGGCTACTGTCTCTTCGTCCCAATAGTCTCTAATGTTAGGAAATTTCAGATTGTCCTTTGACCCAATGTTAACTTTCTTAATCTCTAGCGGCTTGATGAACTACTCACTGGAAATGATGCTTCCTTCTACTACACACAATCCTTCTAAATCTGGAATATTGATGTTATTTGGA
Organism: Pseudotsuga menziesii; assembly: GCA_001517045.1. Taxonomy (NCBI): domain Eukaryota; kingdom Viridiplantae; phylum Streptophyta; class Pinopsida; order Pinales; family Pinaceae; genus Pseudotsuga; species Pseudotsuga menziesii. The sequence goes on from LPNX010112960.1 coordinate 552,309, forward strand.
TCATCCTCTAGATCTCCGAAGAGGTTATAGCATGTCATCCAGTGCTGAACTATCTCACAACACTGGTGGGAATGCGTAGTGCAGGGTTGAGAATACGCAACTGCCAGTGGGATCTTAGCAAATATATTCTCCTTAATGTTCTTCAGTGTAATATCAACTGTTTCTTTCTCATCTACGAACTAGAATGTGTATATGAAATTATATGTAACCTTTTCCAATGCTCTTTTTTCTTGGCGTAGCTCCATAGATGTGTACCATCCTCCGGGTGCCATTTTGAGGGTATGGATGAAGTGGTGAACCCACTCCTAGCACGGGTAGCTCAAGAACGCTACGAAACATTGCTCCAAGTGTTCAACAGGGTTTGATAACCCTATATACCTTTGTGTTACAGTTGTGACCTCATGTCCAAACCTCACTTCCAATAGCCATCTACATTGTGGCCATTTAGTTATCGAGATTTTGTGCGTACCCCACCATCGTGCAAGTGTAGATTTTAGCGCAAATCCCATCTTAGATAGTCATTGTGGATCTGTTACTAATTCTTTAAACTCATTCAAGAACGTTTCCAAGTTAGGAAGTCCTTCATATGTAGGCAGTGACCGCGATTGAGTTCCCACCTGTCGGACAGACTTAGTTATCCTGGCACATCTCCTTATAGAGACTTCATGTAATCAGTTCTTCCAGTTCTCACGGGCCTCTCCTAAGTCTTATGTACATGAACTAGTGCATCTCCAGCTCAGGTTACCATCTGCAGTAGGATTAATGTAATCCTCCTTAAGGGAAGCGACATTATAGATGTTATCAAGGTGATCACCTTTCCCTTCATTGAACACCGGTTCAACGTATCTCTGTCCTTCCAACGGATTGATAGGCGCAACTACCCTAATCTCATCATCTTCAAATGATAGGATCCTTTTTTTGAAGTTTATAATGGTTTGATTTCCCATCACCCAATCAATCCCCAGCAGCGTGGGATATGGGTAAGTATCATCTACTATATTGACGACCTTGAAGTCTGCAAAAGTACACAATCCTTCAATATCCACTTGGACCTAACTCAATCTGCCAATGAGCATGACCTTTTCCTGATTAGTAAGCCTTAATTGAATTAGGGACCATTCTAGGGGGCTTGCCCATTATTTCCCACGTCTAGCGCATTAAAATGATAACATCAGATCCTAGGTCAAGGATGATATAGTCCATGTCATAATCACCAATTTGTGTGGACATCCTGAGTTTGCGTCCTATTTTGAACTTTTTCTTGACACTGTTAACCTTCTTTTCCTGCTGGTCTTCCTCCGAAGGCGTTTCTATAAGCCCTTCCAATTCTGCAAGTGCATCCTTGTCCTGGATTAGTGCGAGACAACTTGATAGGAATGGTTTAAGCTTACTAACCTTATCTACACTCTTGCTTGCAGTCTATTGTTTGAATATCTTCTAGAATCTGTCAGGCATATATTTCACTTGGCCTGAGGAAGATGGTTGTTCCGTTCCTATGAACTCTAGGCATACATCGATGAATATGCGCTTTTTCTTTTGAACATCAAGTGGTGCTTTCTTTTTCATGACAGGTCGCACCTGCGGTTTTGCTTACGTCGCAGGCTCTGTCTGTGTAGCTTGATTTTCATTCATCGCAGCACCTCCCCTGGTTATCACAGCTACACTTGGTTCTCCTAGTTCTGTAACTGTCATCTCTATGTTGGAATTAGCATTCATGTTGGGAGCATTTGGCGCATGATTTGGTGCTGGGTTAGCTTCTCCAACCACCTGGAATTTCCATCTAGCGATAAGTTGCACACATTGCTCCACATTGTGCTCTTTTTTTCAATATGAGAAAGTCTCCGTAGTTTAAGGGTAGTCTCTAGAAAAGTGGCCCTACACTCTAGGATTGTAGCATACCACTGGTCGTCTTCCTCAACCAAATCCTCCTCCTCCTCGGCCCCTGTAATTTCCACCCTCCCTCCACTGAGGTTGTGGTGGTTGTGGCAGGTATTTCGGTTGCTAATACTACTATTTATACGAGTTATACGGGGCTGCTAACTGAAACTGCGGTGCCATTTGAAACTACTGTGCAAGCTGAAAATGAGACATAGCCTGAAACTGCTGTGCTGGCTGAAACTAAGGCACAGCCTGGAACTGAGGTGTAGCCTGGAAATACACTTGTGCCTATTCAATCTTTATTTGCTCCTCAGTCTTCATTAGATATGCATCTATCGTTTTCTCTCTCAGAAGTAGGTAGGCCCTACAATCCTTTTCATCATGGCCTACATATCTACAAAATTTACAATACAAACTAGCTGGGGTACATACCGTCTTGTGTAGGAACATGCAATATACGTCATTTTGTCCCCTTGTCTGGCATATGCTGCACTAGAGCAGCCCTTGGGTACTCAATGGGTTTGGCGCACTAGATGAGATGTAGTTCACGTAAGCCGGATAGTCATCTTTGGTATGTCCATTGGTCCGACATCACGTGCACCAGAGATCTTCCTATACCTCTTTTCCTCTTTTTATGTCTTGGAGTTGAATTGTCAAATTATCCAGTTGTGAATGAATTTGTATCATTCTTGCGGCACCATATTTAATAGGTGAACCATTGAGCTTCATTTCCAATTCGAGTGCCTTCATTTGCGTCACAATATTTTGCTGCATGAGTGGTCCCCTAATTTGTGGCAGTAGCACAGCAAAAAACCACCCTTTATGCTGCATGTCCGACATCTGGAAGCTTACTTTAGCCATCATTGTTTTGAACCACTGGTCAAAGTCCCATACTATTTCTGTTGGAGCCTGTTTAATCTCCTTGATCTCAGTTATACATTGGGACTCAGATTGTCGCTTTATGAATTCTAAGATCATTGCATGTCGAATCTCCTCAAGAGTCCTTTGTGGTTGCCCCAATGGTACTACACGGAACTTCATATACCAATCCAACGCATGGCCCCGCAGAGTCATAATAATTTGCACTTTTTGAATTTCATCATTGTTAATTAGGTGGGCTGTCCACACTTCCTCGCAGAGGAACCAGTGTTGTTCTAGATCCTTTGTTCCATTCCCACTGAATGTGGGTAGTCTAACATCTATCCCCACCATTAGGGTGGCATTGGGGTTTTTCACTGGATTCCCCATTTTTTTCTGGATTTACTGGGGTCACTGATGGGCCTCCTTGCACACTAGTCCTAACACTAGGACTACTAGTGTTCACAAGTTTTTTAGGTGAGGAACTTCTAGGTATCACTTGAGGTGATCTTCCTGGAATGTCGTAGTCATCTCCTGTCGTTGGCATCTCTATAGACTCTTCTAATTCTGATCTCTCAGAAATCATACTATACACCTCCTCTTCGTCGCAGGATACTTTGTCTAGGTGTGACTCACATCCATATTCACCTTCCCTGGGTAGGCTATAAGCCCTCCTACCTCCTACTACCTTCCTCGTCTTCCCTAACCGGAACCTTCTTCTGCTTCTTAAGAATCCAGTGTCCAAATCGTCTTCTGAGTTTCCTAGGAGCATTTCTATTTACTACCTTCTATATTACTCCTAAATTTTACACATCATATCCCCTCACGGACTACGTGAATCAATCACTGAGTTGTAAAATACCCTTTTCATAAAGGAGAATTTAAATCCATAGGTTTATAGACATAAGGTATCTTCCCTGAGGTCCTTGGAAAAATTGTCTCTCTGCCTCGCTATATGAGGTTATTGCTTCAACATTGAACTCAGTAACATATCCTTCTAATATGATATCAATCCAAAAATCAACAGCTCTGGAAATAGGGTTACATACTTGTGCTACTTCTTGTGTTAACTAGTCGATCCACTCAGCTACTCCTCTTCTCTGGAAGTTAGTATGATGGGTTGATAACTCTGAAAACCATTCTTGCAATATAATCAGAAATTGTGCAAAGAAAATTTCATGGATATCCGAATATAGATATCACTGTAACCAGTTCCGAGGGATCAACCGTGAACCCTCACTTTCCTTTTGTGCGAATATCAATGTCTTTGACTCCATCCAATCCTAAACTTCACTCTTAGTCGAGTGCCACAACATTTCCCTCATTTTTATTAATAGGGTCCCTGCAATGGAACCATATGTTGGCCACTTTTCCTAACTCACGTGACCAAGTTTCTACATAGCCCATCAGCCCAACAAACACCTAAGATACCGGCCCAATAGGACAAGCCCCGTCAGAAACACCTACAAAGCAGGCGCAGTCTCACCTAAGATATCTCTCTGATGGGTAACCTCCGTAACCATGTTTCCGCGATTTGTCGAAGGATTGTGGCCCTTGGCATGTGACCAAGGAGATCGACCAAGTCATGAGGATAGAGTCATTTACGTCGAACTATAGCACTCACCGCCCATATATTTTATTATCTACTAATGACACGACACATATTAGGCCTTATTACTTTAAACATAAAGAGATATAAAACTGAGCTAACATGCATGCACAATATAACAAACACACAACAACGATTGTGCCATAAACATAAACTAATACTCAAAAGCAGTGCATAATAACCTATTCATGCATTTAAACTTCTATTGACGGTATGGCATTTGTTCAACCATGACAAGACTTGCATCATAAACATAAACATAAACAACCATACACATTCAATCATCAACACACAGGAGAGTTCATGTGGAAACCCATCCGAGAAAAATCACAAGGCGCTCTTCATCTGGCATGAGAAATGTATGGTGCCTTCAGCTTGCATTTGATTGTAGATTGTCTTAGATCTATCTTTCTGCTCAGACTCTTTCTTGCTCTCATGCTCTCTGTCTTATTTCTCCTAACTACTACTACCATCAACTAATCCACACACGTCCTAGATCAACTTCTCTAGCATCTGCACCTCTCTAGCAGAGCTTCTCTTCTACTACACTACCTCCGACTCCATCTTGTAGAATTCCGACTAATCTACCACTCAGATCTCACAACTTAGCTCCGCTCCTTTAGAGATCTTCCCACTACTAACCAGTCAAAAAAAATTAAAGAGTAAAAACAACAACAACAACAACAACCAACATAAAAGAAACCCTCTAACTATTGAATCCCTCCTATTTATAGTATTTTACATGACCACGCAGGGTCGGCTGCATATAGGCAGTCCGTTAACTGTCACCATTGGCCACCCCCCAAGCTACAGATGTGGTGATCATTACTTGACATGAGGCATTAACAACCTTACTTACAACATGCGTTAACTTGTGTGGCATCTACCGACTTAAGCCGACTTCAACACCCATGATTGTCCTATCACTTTCAGTCGTTACTCTGCACTTGTGCTACTATTTTACCTTGCGACATCTTCCTTCCGCATAATTTCCCTTTTCCACGCAGGCGACATATTTTTCATATATTCCTTATTCTGCATAGATTTCCTCTTCTGCGCAGTTTTCTTTGTCTACGTATATTTCCTTGTCTGCTCAGATTTCTTCTATTCCTGTCGCGTGCTTCCTTTTCCTTATCTGTGCTTGCAGGGTGGATTTATTCTTGCGCGTTTCTTTGTTTTCACTTATTTCTTGCATGCTTTCCCTAGGCCCAACAATATCTTGTAAGATCATGTAAATTGCATCACAAAGATGTAATCACATATAGATACCATAAAAAAAGAGATACAATTAATTTGATCTAAGAATGACTTTGGTAGGGTAGGCAGGTCTCGTTACAGTACCAAGGGGATTATGAGAAAATAGATCTCATCATAGCCTGGATTCTCGAGTTTATTTCTACGTTGTCACCGTAGAAGGACATAAAATAAAGAAAGCCAAGAAATAGTACATGTTCAACATCAAATTTTGTAAAAGGTACAAGGTTATGAGGGCAAGATGGCATTGTGAAAGGAAGGAAAACCAGATGGAATTGAATATGCTAGGTGGTACTGTACAACAAGTTTAATATTTCAAACGAACCCTAACTATACAATTTTGGATATCTTTTTTTCCTAAAGTATTTTCCTCTTCTTCAATGGTTTATACTATACTCTATAATTCATTATTGTATTATCAGTCTGTTATTTTTACTTCGTATATTTTTATGGTAGGGTTGTCAAGAAGATATTAAGGAAAGCCAACCAATGCCAAATGATAATAAGCTAGGAAACACGACATGTATTCCTAATACTATGTGTTTCCTGTTCACATGTCAAACATAATGCTGGAGTGTCAAACATGCAAGGGACACGTGTCCTGGGAGAGATTAGGGAAATCCAACTAATGATCAATGATAATAAGCTAGGAAACATGACACGCCCTCTATAATTGAATGGTTTTTTTGGGGTAGATGATAATAAGCTAGGAAACATGAACGCCCTCTAGAAATTTTATGTTTCTTTGTGACATGTACCTATGATTTTGAAGTTAGAGACTTTTGGTAGAGATGATCCTCTAGGAACATAATGATTTTCAGAACATAAGTATTTAATGAAACTTGATTAGAAAGTGATTGTGTGTGCGACAAAAGTTGTTTTTTCTTTGAGGAATTTCACAATAGTCAAATTTAGAGTGTGTTGCAGTTATTTAAATTGTGACAGCAGTAAGGTTGTCAATCACCAAGTCTTCACAATAAGTAGAAAAATTAGATCTATTTGGTGTGTTTTAACAGTGTTTTAAATATGTCCAATTTCTCTCAATATTTCCAGTTTCCTGAGTTTTCCAGGTTGCCAACGTTTCCGATATTGTCCGAGTTTCTCACATCCAAATTTATGCTTGCCAATAATTTCCCTGATATTTATGATAAGTTTGTTTCTAGACACTCGACAATATATTCCACAAAACAAATTTGCAACATTAAATTTATACTCTTAAGAACAACTCATCTATACATATTATTTTGGAAGGAAATCAGAGGTTTCATGGTAAAAAATTTACTATGTGGAAACAAAGGTTGCTTGTGATTTTTTTAATACAGTGCTGAGACAAACAATCCTTGGGAAAGGAGTTTCGAAATACAACAGATGAGGATAACCATTCTAAGCATGATCCAATAAACCAAGAGGCTGTGATGTCGGTCAAACTCTCACTGACCAATGATATGTACACTTAAGTGGAAGACAATGATGATGCTTTCAGAATTTGGGGGCATTAAAATTTAAGCATGTGTGAAACATCATATATATGTAAATATTTTTTCATAAATAATTTCTTGTTTTCAATCAATATTGAGGAAAAATAATCTTTTCAAGATCACTTCTTCAAAATCCAAGAATTTAGAAAACATGAAAGCAATTGATAGAAAAACTAATAAAGAAGATATGGATTAATAATCACATTGAAAATCCTATAACCTTCATATGAAGAATTTGTTGAAACCTTAAATATAACTTCTGGAGATGTTGATCTGAAATTTAAGTGTTGAGTAATAGGTGAAAGAAGCAGTTAGGTAGCAGTAGTGTGAATGGAAATCGGAAGTGGCCTTAAAATCACAGTTCAAAGGAAAAGGAAAGCATAACGATAGCAACAAGAGTGTTCATTCAGATACTTAGAAACATAGGAAAGGTATAAGTATTTTTATTGTGGAAATATAGTAAATAAGACTAAGCAAGCTCTATTGGAATAGTGGTGGGAAAAAAACACAGCCAAGGGCATTGTTCCTAACATCAGTTTATCAGTATGGGAAGAAAGAAGCCAGTGTAGTTGAATGTAAACAGGAAGAAGAATTTTATGTGTTTGTAAAAATCAATAAAGGAGTCATTTGAAAAAAAAAGACTGGTAAATTGATTCAAGTTTGTCACAACATTTTACTAATCATAAATATTGGTATATTGATTTTGTTGAGGACAAATCCAACTCTAATTCTATAGTCGAGTGGTGGAGAAATCCAGAGTTGAGAAGTGGGAAATTTCAGATGAGAGGTAAGGGGTTTCTATTTATGACGATGTCCCTGGTTCAGAGAAAAAATTATTTTTTGTTAGTTGGATAATGAATCATATCTCGCAGTTCAATGTTTTCCTTCAGTAATAATCAAATTTTAATTGCTGATAAGAAGTGCAAGAAGATCATTTATAAGTGTCAAATATTAGGGTTTGTTTCAAATGGTGGATGGTAAAAAATAGTTGGAAGTTAGAAGATTCATTATTCTTTATCCGTTCATTTTCATGAAAAGAGAAAGACACTTAAGGAGGGTGAAGAGGAGGCAATGAAGTAAAATGGTGCTTCCTCAAAGAATAAAACAAAAAACTTTGATATCTTGAAGCACCAAGATGTTGAAACTTTGATATTTTGGAATAAGCTGTAGACATCTTGCTCATCCAAAGATTGTCCTTGTTTTGAGAGAGAAAATTTATGTAATGTGACTATTACAGGAGGGTGTTAGATATAAAGGTCATAATTAGGACTTAGGCATACTTTAGACATGTAATAAATGCTTGGATAGAGACCCTATTATAGAGTGATGTAATCATCAATTATGACTATAGTCATTTAACTATTAGGCATTTGGGAGTTGCATAACGTAATCCTCTCCTCCTACAATGTAATTAGACAATGCATCACCAAATAAAGAAGAAATCTAATCTATCTTATTCTTTTGAGCACTTTTGTCTATAATCTTGTGTGTGTAAATCCAACAATGATTACTGACCAAAAGCACACCTTCTGCAAGGTTTCAAATGCTCTCAAAATTAAAAACATGCTTAGAAGGGGTGCCAAAGTAGCTTGAAAATCCCTTTCAAACTCAATTGGTAAAGGCCCATATTTTACATGAAATAATTAGAAACCTCTTGACCCAAATTTTATAAAACAAAAATACTCTAAACCCCAATGAAGTGAAAGAAAAAATGCTGATGTGGAAAAATCCTTCACATGAAAAAGGGCATTGCAAAATCATCCATATAATTGGAACAAACACATGATAGATACAATATGCTAGTCACAAAATCAATGCTAGCTAACTTGAAAATCTATAATTATGTGTGTTTCTAATGTTAGCGAGGTCCAATTTTTTTTATGTAAACCAATGAACAATAGCAACATCAGTGAATTGTGAGATATACAATAAAAGGTGTCCAGTCATATATATCAATAAGAGATAGTAAAAGAACATGTAAGGGATTAAGGTCCTGAAAATATTTACAATTGAGGAAGAAAACTAACGCAAAAATAATTTTCTTGAGAGCCTTCTGGAACCCCAAATTCCTACCCTCATTGTCAAAAGCTGCTCTCCATTTGTCTGGATTAAGTATATTTCTTCCCTGCAAAAATGTATTTTCTTGCACTAAACAACTGCCAATGAAGACAATCCATAGAATAATAGAGTATTTAGAATAGAGAGTTTACTAGATAAGAGGAAAGAAAAATCTTGAACTTTAATGGAGAAAAGTCCAAGTACTCTAAAGAAGGCAGCAGAAAGGAATACATAGTAGTCTTCCGAATAAAGACAAGAAAAGCTGACTTTTATAGACTGGTATGTAAGAAAAGAAAAGATGACTTTTATAGACTAGTATCAACTATACATAATGCAAAAAAATGTGGAACCAACAACCACCCATCTTGGCTACTGGGAAGCTTTTCTGCAAAAGTATCCCTCATTGGGGTTGAGACCTGAATTGTATATCATACTCAGCAACAAATAACATAAAGAGATATTTATCAAGGAAGATACCCATATAATAGGCACTTCTTAGAGAAACAACCTAGCTAGGAAATAAAATACTCTGTTTAGATGAGAAAAAGATTGCATAGACAATGGCCAACTTGGATGCCCCTATCCTGAAAGCAAGCACATTATAAGTAATGATAGTGCATAGTTCAAGAAAAGACAAATTGGTCATACAAAGTCAAGGTGATAAAGCTTTGCCTTTAGCTTGAACATCAAACTGTTCACTTGGTCGAAATTTGAAAAATCTAAATTCTTAATGTCGTCTATGTCAAAATAGTTAATATATCCTCAAGCACCAAGGGTTAGCTCAATCAATTGGTTCCACTGTTACCAAGACATTTCCAATAATTCAAAGTGTTATGCAGGTCCCTAGTTTGATTCCCATGGGGTTAGGTGTACCAAGTCTATACCACATGCTTTATAATGGGTACCATCCTCAGAATGGAGGGGACTGCTTGAAAGTTTCCCAAAGATTTATTTCCAAGGAAAATAAAGTAAATATAACCTTCGATTTATGCATTTAGGTGCTTCCATTGAGGTTACTGAAAGACTTGAATGCAATCATGCCATCCAACATCTATAAGAATTATGCAAATAGGGATGATCAATGTTTATTAATAAAAATAACTAAAAATAAAAACAAATTAGGAATACTATGTTGAAGAGAACCTATGATGGAATTTGGAATGAACACACTAGTTGCTTAAAGTGAATGGAATCTGATGCAACACATAAATGGCCAGCAATAGATTATATCTCCATGTGTCAAGCATTGCAGAAGTAAAGTAAATATGTGAGAAGATCCCAACATTTTCCTTATCTATGAATGTGGTTAAATACGCTAAATGTCATGTTTAAAGACAAACATTGATCTCAATAAAGAAACAACAGGCTAAATGGAGTAAGAGCTCTTTCCAATGAAATAATAGAACCCTTAAATTTTGATTTTTGTTGGCAACTGCATGAACTGATGAATAACACCTGCAAGTTTCAAACACATGCTAACTATTTGAGTCCCCATTTTACATCCATTGAAAAAAGACAGATCACCTGGAACTGGATATACTTTGAACTGTACATATTTCTTTATTGGCTAAGATATGATCGAGGATGATTTTTGTAATAATAACCTAAAAATATGTTTTGAAAAGGTCACTAATATATATATAT
>LPNX010112960.1:563730-586075 GCA_001517045.1 Pseudotsuga menziesii
ACATCCTTCTCACTTTCCTATTCATGTGGCAATAATCATCATCTGGCTCCACTATATTATGCAAGATTATATCATATGGAATTTATGTAGGTTTGGAATGCGTGTCGAACCGTCAATTATCCCTTTCCTTTGCCAAGGGGAAGGCAATATACATTAACTTATAGTAATAGAATGTAACCACTATAGATCAATCATAGTTACTGTACCAAATGCTGAAGACTATTTATGCCAATGTAGATATACCATGCTCAATTCTCGTATAACCATGTGGGAAGTATAAGATTAGAACTTTTAACTAAAGCATTGAAGTTGGGAATTAATCCCATCATTTATTTCCATTCACTTAGCATTCTACTTAGCCAATGTACTATTCACAATTTATATCATTTATACCTATTTATCAAAACTTAATGTTAATACAACTGTTGGAAAGAATGTACTCTTCTAAATATTTCCAAATACCTGTCTGACCGACTCTGAAAGCATAATTTGCAACAAATATTAAAATTTGTTGAGAATTTTTATTTCTGATAGTATGTCTCTGAGCTGCATAGGAACATCTCCCTAGCCTCACTTTGCTTCCAAAGCGATCAAGAGGGAATGCCCTCAGAAGAACACTCTCTAAACACTCCCAGCCAGAAGGAGTTTTAGAGAGTGCGTTCCCTGATGTTTAGCACTGTTACCTCTCTGGGAAGTGCTATAGGAGTGGTGATCCTGATGTGCTCTAGTGGTGGTCCCATCAAGATCCATAAGTTCTCCTCATGCTCTCCCAGGGCCATTAAAATGCTCCATGCAGGAAAAAAACAATGCTCCCATGGAACTTGAGAAATTTTCTTTTTTCTTGTGGGGACCAAGGCAATATTTCAGTAGGGAAAATAATTCAAGGATAGGGTTTTTTGATGGATTAAAACACTCTTTCACACCATTTTCTCTCATTCTATCCCTCATATTTTCTAGGGTTTTTATGTGGCCTTCTTGCTAGCTATTGAGGAATAGATTTGTGGAAGCTCAGAAGGGAGATTAAAGGCTGTCATAGTTACATTCAACCTCCATTGGAAAACTGAATAAATAGGCTCTAAGCCTATTCTTGCTTGTTTTTATTTCCATGTGTTGTAAACTTGTATATTTTCTTTGTTGAATGTTCTCTTCTCCAACTCTTACCAATTCCTCCTTCTCCATCATTTACATGATAGAATGTAAAAGTATTTTGTGTTTATTATGGCCTATTTTGTAAACATTATATGACAGTAAAGTTTGAACTTGAACTTTGAACCTACCTTTGAAATATTGACTGCGTAGTACAACTCTTTGGTCACGAATATGATGCTTTTTCATTTTGTGGTTGATGTTATCTATTACAATTTGTTAATATCTGTTGAAACATGAAAAGTTGACGTTGTGGTTGATCATTTGATAACATTGTTATAATCGATAGATGATTGATGTTATATGTGTACTAAATGGTTATGCTTTAATAATCACCATTAATCCAGTACTTAAATATATTTTCTCATGTTTTCTGAAACTAATTGAACATTTTGCATGTTTCTCTAAAATATATATGCATCAAAATATATTAAAATATAATAATATAAAAAATGTTCCTGGAAGCTTTTGAACATTGGCATTTTCCTCTCCTTCTTTGCTTTCACTCCCACTGGCATAAGTCTGCCCAAAGCAGAAATTTGAAGCCCATAAATTTTCCAAAAATTGTTTGTAGGAAATAGCAATAATGCCTTGGAAAATTGAACCATGTAAGTTATATTATGTTCATTATCAAGAGAGTGCTTTCCATATACTTACTGAATAAGAGGCTTGTGGGTGGTCTGATAGAGATATCACAAAAAAAGTGACTAGGAAGAATGTAAACAAGCTCCTTAATTTCTCATATGATATGATAAATATGGGAGTATACCAAATATCTTCGGCACTCTCACCTTGTTACTTCCAAGGATATAAAATATTCCAAAATTGCGTGAGAGATTTGACCAACATTATACACATATAAGAGCCAACTAAAAAATTTACAAAATTGTTAGCCAATTTTCCATTAAAAAAATGTTAAACACAGTGGCCACCCAGGGAGACTTGTGAACATTGTTCTTAATGCATGAGCAAAGATAGTTGCAAGATTTAGTTAAAATTAACTTGAATTGACTAGATGTTGGAATCACCTTAGATAGGTTCATATAAACCATGCCAAAACAATTTTTCTCATTCAAAAGGTATTCATGTATCTTTGAAAGGAAGTAAAGAGGAAAAAAATGGCTAGTGACAATTCCAAATGGAATTATATTAGTGTAAATGGAAGAGGAAGTTCTCCCTTAGATTTTGTCAATCTAAGAAATGACACAAAAGGTTTGGTCTTTCAATAACTATTGAAAATAGTTTTAAATTTTCTTTTTCCTGAAATGAAAAAATGTGACCTAACAGACAACATAGACAATGATTGTTGCACCACTCCTAATGAAATTTATCTTGCTAACCAGGTATATGAAAGGACACTAATCTGTTTAGTTAAGTCCCATAGGTTAGTAATTGTGTTCTCAAAAATTCATTTGAAATCCATTCAGGTCAAGAGCATGTGCCCACTTAGACAACTAATCCCTTGCTACCTTGAGGAATGTGGTCAATTGAACTCTCTCTTTTCAAGTAGACAATTTTTGTTTTCCTTTTGAAGGGCATACATAGCTGCCGTTCTTTTGTGACAAAAAAGAGTCAGAAAAAAACACAAATACATCTAATGACACATGTACATATATTTAATTCAAAGTGACCCATTGGACAAATTGGATTGGGTTTGAACTAGAATAAGGTTGATGTTTATATAGCCACCTGTTCGCTACCATATGTCCTTGGCCAGAGTCATTCTTCTACCTTTCACAATATCCTAAGTTGTGCAAAAGGAATATTATTAATATGTTGATGAGAACAAGCCGCTCCAGTGCATGATCCTCTTTGTTTTGTTAGGAAGCTGTTGCAGCTGCAACAATTTTCCCAAATTCCAAAAAATTTGGGACCCTCCTTTTGTTTGGATTACTTCTTTTTCCTTGAGTTAATTCAATGATTTTCCAGAAAGAATTTCTAAGTGCTGGGATTGATCTACCAATTGTTTTGATTCTTCCTCTGATGCTTAAGGCAATCTGATGTTTGATCCGACTTTATTGCTGCCTTTGGATGCATTTTCAGCTTGTTCTAATCGGAAATTTGTTTGGTTAAAGCTCCCGCCATTGCGGCACAATAGTGAGTCCTGAATTCGACTTTTCTCTCGAAACGTTGGTTTTAATCGGCTGATTTTTTGGTTTAAACCGGAAGGATTTGTCATTTCTTTCTCCGTCGTTGTGGATGGATCTTTGTTTTGGTTTCCCACCATTGCGGAAAGAAATACGCTTTGTCTTCCGATCCGTTGGTTTTTACATTGGTCGATCTTTTGGTTTACGTCGGAAGGATTTGTCATTATTTTCTCTGCCATTGTGGATGGAAAACCACTTTCTCTCCTGATTATGGTTTGGGTTTGCGGACCCTGTTTGTTTTTTTCGTCGAGCCCGTAAGTCTTGGGCTGCCGCCGTTGCGGCTGCAGGAAGTTTTCTTCTTCCGACCGTTTGAGTCATTTTACCTCCGACATTGCGGAGGGTCACGCCATTTGTGCCTCCCCCGTTGCGGCTGCTGAAAGGGTTAGCCTTTCCGATCCTCTTGTGTTTCGCTTCCGATTTTGGGCTCACATTGTGGAACGATTTATCCTTTGTTCTCCTGCCGTTGCGGCTATGAAAATCATAACTCTTCCGATCCTTAGTCATCCACTCTTCTGATTCGGGTCTTATTTGGCGGGGTGTAACATCCTTTTGGTATCCGCTGTTGTAGCTATAGTTATGGTTTCATTCCGATGTCTTTAGGATCCGACACGCGTTATTGCTCCCGGTTATCCCTGCCATTGCGGATGGATTTATGTTTTGGTCTCCCATCGTTACGGAAAGAAATACGTTTTCAGCTTCCGATCCAAAGTTGGCTCCCGTCCGATATGTTATCCATCACACGTGTTGACCATTTGTATATATGGGGTCAAGGCGCGTGGGATTATTCTATCGTTTTTTCTCGTTCGAACTGTCGTGATCATTCGTTCCAAGTGCGATGTCGACCTATCAAGCTCGCAAGGACCACAGTGTCGATACCCACATCCAGGTGGCAATTGTGGAAGCCTGACCACCGTCACCCCGTCATACACGGCGTATATCCAGGTAGGCTCCTTGTCGCAATTTTCCTTTCCGTTCGAACTGTTGGGTGATTGCTACAGTGGTTTGTTTCCCCGGCTGTTTTCCTTGTTCCGTTAAATTATATTCCTATATAGGTGGGGGGGTTTTTAATATTAACTATCAGTGGGCGGGCGATTTGGCCCTTAGAGTAGTTTTTCCATAGCGTCGTTGTTATACCACCCTGCGCATAGCGAATTAGGGGGTTTGGTGTAGACAGTCGTTACGCTGTCTGCACCAAACCACCCTGCATGATGATGTATGGTGAAGATAGGTTTGCCATGGCCCTTCCTTATGGATTTGGGACTATTAGCACCAGTTTCGGGCTTCCCGTATCTTTAAACCCTAGCCGTTTTCACTTACATGGGTCCGCGCGACCCCCATTCGAGCCCAACGTCGAATTCCTAGCTGACTGAAAGAGATATGCCGTTGCTCTTAGTTTGTTGACCATAAGTGCATGAGCATGGCACCGCTGAAAATACCTACGTAACTGCTGTTGTCTTTCCCACACAGCGAAGATGACCATGGCGTGCGCAGAGAGCCGAAATTTGTTGCATATTAATGTAGATTTCCTTTTCGTCTTGAATGTGGTTGTATATAATTGATTAATACCATGCAGCAGTGGTAGATTGCTCATTTTACTGTATATAACTTATTTTTCATCATGCTAGATATAGACAAGGTCATTGAATAATGGGCATTTTGTTTCAATAGCTCTGTTAGTTAGGCCTTTTCAGCCTAGGCACATGCATATATTTGCTTCATTGACTGATTGCTGTCATGTTAAAACATAGAAGAAATGACACACTGCCCATTGATGTCTACAAGTTTGTCACTCAGCCAAATGGCTTTATGTTACAATTTTATGGCAGGAATATCCCACAATGTCAAAGAGACAAAAGAAGAAGGCCCCTATGGTCGAGGAAGAGCCAGAAGTGGAAGTTGTCACCAAGAAAGAATACATATACGAAGACACTAAGTGCATTTCTGGCGTTGAACCTGAATACCAGTGGGGGGAAATATATAGATTGATCACACGTAGAGAGGTTCCTGACATGGGATTGGAATAAGAGTCCATATATGCCAACATAGAAAGATCTTCACTAATGAAGATCGCCACTAGACCATATTTATTCCCGTGTGCTGAAGTAATCGGTTGGATCCTGCCCAGGATAGATGTCACAACAATGATTCTGGAAGATGTTAACAAATAGGGCTATGCTGCATACAGCCCCAGATATGTAGCTCTAGCCTACCACTTGCCAGAAGCCCAAGTGTTTTTGTCTGATGACTGGTTAAACAACATTAGAATGGACGTTATAGAGACCATGAAAAGGATGTTGTTGACTGGAAAGTATTTCAGGACTAGAGTAACAGGAGAATATGATACATCAAGTTTAAGGGCTCCATACAAATTCATAGCCTTGATGCTCAACAGAATATTTGGAAGAGCTCATGGCAGGTTTTTCAAACTGGAATGGATACCCATCATTTTTTATGTTGCAACCCAGGGAACAATTTTCAACTGGGCCAACCTTGACTCAAACAGTCTTTCTTCTTGTTTGGCCTCAGCCTTGGGAGGAGAGTCCCACAAAAGATTTGAATTCTATATGAGTTCAATACTTATAGACTGTATATTGTGCAATCATCCTTTCCCCGGTCTCAGGTGCATCTGGGACAGGGAAAGAATGCCTGTCTATTCTGCTTATAAACCACTGTGGGCACATAAGTATCATAGCCATTATCAGGAAATCTGTGAGCACTTCATCATGCCCTTATACACACTCATTTTTCTGAAGGAGTGTGATTGTATGTCAGAAGAGGCACTGCAAGTAATCGAAGATTATGCAGATTACTATTTGACTGAAGATGGCCTGTACTTCAGGATGTTTGGAGGTTCGAAAGCTCCCTCCCTGCTACCCAAATACGCTACTGACTACATCGTGCACAAGGAGGCAGTGAGGCAAGTCTTCTTGGATGGTATAGGGAACTTCCTATTTGAGCATAAGAAGGCTGCTTACCCTCCTTTGCCCTTCAAATTAGAAAGCTACAGGTTCACTAGGGTAAAGAAGGCGAATGAGTTTGTACAAGAACTAGAGAGGTTCCATTTTGGCGAGATGCCCTACCGTAGAAATGACTCCCAAGGTAAAGTGGCCAAGAATTGCAAAGAAAACAATGTACATTTCGGGTACACCCATCATTGGGACATGGAAGAATCTATCTTCTGCAATGCTCAGAATATGACAGCCTTGAGGAGGAGGTTCAAAAAGAAGATAACCACCAAAGGTGGGAAGGGAGATGAGCAAGCAAAGGCTGAGGAAGAAGCCAAAAGGAGAAATGAAGAAGCTTAGAGATTGGCACAAGAAGCTGCAGGATGGATGCACACAGAAGAAGAAGAGAAAAGAAGAGCTGCCCAAGAAGCAGCTACGAAAGCAGAAGAAGCAGCTAAAGCAGAAGAAGAAGAAAAGAAGAGGAAGCTCAATGGGGAGCTATAAAAGTAGGAAGCAGAGAGGTTGAAGCTGACATAGATCAGGAAAGAACAGTAAGATTCTAACATAGCTGGAGGGTAGACCTAGGATGTGGAAAACCCAGAGGCTTAGGACCCACAAGTGCCTGCAGCCAGCACACCCATGGTCCCCACACTGAAGCTAGTTCCTTTTGTTCAGAAAAAGGGAGAAGAAATCCCTGATTTCAACACTGTTTTCTATGATAGTGAAACAAAAAGGATAGTAAAGAGAATAGAGAGGAAAGTTGAGACAGGAGGTTTGCCTGGAAAGATGATCACAGATACCCCTATTGTGTTGGGAATAGACAGGAATCTACGATTCACTATTAGAGCCGGAGCAACACTGATTCAAGCTTCGAAAGATAATGTGGATAGGATCATGACAGACTTGGAGCTATCTAAGAAATCCTCAGCCCAATTGAAAGACACCTTGTGGAAAGAAATGGAAGAAAGCAATAGGCTGAAAAGAAAGTATGAAGACATGCAGAGGGAGATGAAGTCTTCTAAGGATGAATTGCAATATCTCCAAGTAGAAAGACAAATTAGGGAAACTACGCAGGAATGCTTGGAGAAAGTACAGAAGGAATGTCAAGATCTAAAGACAGAGAAAGATCGGCTACTAGGAAAGGTAGAAGAACTAGAAGAGCATCAAAAGATCATCTTGCAGGCCAGTGAACTGCACACCCAAGAACAGGAAAAGAAACATCAAGAGCTAGTCACCTCTTTAACAGCCGCCCTGGAAGTGGCAAGAGAACAGCAGGTCAGCCTACAACCCTTCAAGGAGGATGTGCTGGCCCAAAAGGCCAAGATGCTGTAGCTCCAGATTGCTATTGAAGAGGAGAGATACAAAGTGTTGCAGATAGATTTTCGATTGGAGGAAATCTTGGAAACCTCCTCTTACTTTGTGGATAGATCTCAGGACGTCCTCGAAGTCCTGACTGCAAGAATGGCGAGGCTAGAAAACAATGAAGAAAATCCAGCAGAGCTGCCATCAAAAGATAAACATGCCCTCAAGCGGGATTATAACTTAATAGAATTTTCTATTAACACCACAGAGGATTTCAAGAAAGTAGTCAAGAAGATGAAGGGAGCCTGTACGGAATTTTTCAGAAGGATCCTTATTACGTACAACCAATGCCAGACAGAGGACGAGCAGGGGCTGGATGATTTCCCAGACCACAATTCATTTGTGGAGATGTTGTAGAAGAGACATCAGGACGAAGAAGCAAGAACTCAACACATTAAGGCCATTGATGACCAGATGCTAAGGAGCGAAGTAGGCCATTCAGCCGTTAGTGTGCAGCTTTTGGAGGACCAGCTTCGGCTGAGCGCAGCCAAAGTTGAGGCTATAAAGAACCAGGCAGAGAAATTTGAAATCAACATTCAGTTTTTGGAGCCTTGTGCCTTTGAAGGCATTGCCACTGAAGCTTCAGTGTGGAAGAAGTTTCTAGATTCCCAAGTGGGACCCTCCTCGTAAAGGATTGGTCACTTTTTGTAATTTGTAATAGTTTTGTAAAAACATTTGAGAAAAGTAAAGCGTTGGGAAACGAAGAGTTGGGAAGCCCAAAGGTTACCTTTGGGAAGCCCAAAAGTCTCGCCCTTTTTTTGTATAAATATAGAAGGCGTAGAAGAAAATGGGGCTTTTCCGCAGTTGGACATGAAATGTAATATTGTAAGAAGAACTATTTCTCTTTGCAATAAAGAAAGATTGTTTTCCTGTTGGAGAAAGATTGGTGGGATTTTCAAATGTTGTGCAATGGATGGTGGAAAGATGAACTATTTTGTTTTTCCAGCTTTTTTCCATTAACCGTGAGATCGTTCTAACTCCTATGAGCTATGTCTTTGTTTAAATGATTTATGGTTTATCTTGTGAAATGACCACCATGAGTAATGTATGTTGTTTATAAAACAATTGGCTATCTAATTTTTGAAATATCTTTAATCATTCATGTATTGTAGGAAGAAATGTGAGCTAACTGTAATTGCTCTTTATCATGCATGCACATACACATTACTCATTAATAAATTTCAATTTGGCTCCCCGGGGATAGGTAGTTAAGTAGATAGATAGATGGGTAGTTAGTTTACTTCATTGCTGCATGTGTGATTTAGATGCTGGTGAGCCTAAGACGAGAGGTAAGAACCTGCGCATCACATTGTGACTACTCCCTGCATCCTTCATCACCCTACATTGTTAATTAGGCATGTGCATCTCATACATTAAGTCAAAACTACAATAAATACACGGTGGACCGGGCCATAACCGGTAAAACCTTTGTTTTTTGTTACTTGACCTACGGTAACCGGACTGCAAACCGGACGGATTCCCCATACCAAACAGTCAGCGGGCTAGCTGGGAACGTTGACTGGGGAGAATCCCTTGCTGTTGTTGCCTGTGAATTTCCAGGCCTCAACATTTCTGGTGCTAGAAGGAAGGCCACCAGTGCATGGCTGGCCGTGGAAACTCAGTTTCCCAAGACTACCCCACCAGCAGGTACTCATAAGCTTTAACCTGACCAAAGTAGACTCATCGGTTCCGTTCTACCTTTGAAGTAAGAAAGCCTGGTTTCACCTCGCGTTGCTCTTTGCTCAGACTCTTGTTCTTATACCTATGCTCATGGCTGGTGTGATTGTGAATCAGCCCAACCCATTTCCTTCCTGGAGAGCGAGATCCCCTTTGAACCTCACACCTCCTTTGCATAACCTACCTCAGGCCTTCGACAAGCTGTTACCTAAGTTTGACCCCGAGGAAGGGATTGCTGTAGATGACCACCTGCAAGGTTTTTATCTAGCATTAGAGGGGTTAAGGGCTGGCGAATATGAAGATGTGGTCTGTAGATTGTTCCCATACACCCTGAAAGGAGCAGTAGCATCCTGGTATTTTGGCTTACCTGCAAACTCTATTCCTAATTGGGACACTTTCGAAAGGGTTTTCCGAAGTAAATACACAACACAAAAGACACATGCCTTGTTGATGAGAGGTCTTGGTTTTTTAAGAAAAGAGAAGGATGAGAGGGTACATCATTTTACTCAGAGATTTTCAACATACTTAAAAAACTTTTCTGGAACTAACAGACCCTTAGACAAGGTGTTAATTGAGCATTATACCTCTGCCCTAGGACCTGAGTTAGCTATGTTTGCCAAGATGAAAGCCAAACCTACATTGGTAGAGACTTATGAAGAGGCAAAAAGGGTAGAAGCTGAGAGGGAAAGTATAGAAGATTATCCTAATCTACCTGAAGAGAAGATTATCGGGAGAAGAACCTTATTGCTGCCTCAAACTAAATAGGAGCAATCCCATGATTATCAAGGAACGATGAAAATGCTTCGGAAGCTATCCAACCGTATAATAGATCTGGAGAAAGAAAAGGAAGCTCAGAAAACTTATAAACTCCACTACCAAAAAGGGGGGGATAACAACCAATGGCAAGTCCCTCCACCGAATTTGGCATCAATAAACATAACAAAAGTAGGGGGGGATAATTTCTGTACTTTTCACCAACAACCGCATCCTGAAAAGAAATGTCCTCAATGGTTACATTCAAGGACATTGGTGATGAATAAACTGCTGAGCTCTAAACTAACTAAGGACAATGGGAAGGAGGAAAAGAAAAATCAGGCCACGGAGAAACAAGATACTGATAACATGTTTTCATGGAATGGTGTCTCACTGTTTGACACTGAAGAGAATGCTCTTAAATCTGAATGCACATCTACATCAACGGAGGACATGGGTTTAATGATTGAAGATAATGCGATAATTTTGAAGATTAAAAATTTGCAGTAGAAGGTCAAGAGACAGGTAGAAGTGAATGTTGAAGACAAAACACCTGAAGCCACTACCTTCAACCAGGAGATAGAGCCGAGCAATGAGATTGTCAAACTTGTGGAAGATGTTGAGGAAGAAAGCGATGAAAGAGCTAAGGAAGTTAAATAGGAGATACCCACCGAAAACCAACCTGTGGAAGGAAAGGTCGAATCAACTGGGGAAAGGAAAACTAGCACCCCACCTTTCCTTTTAACTCTGGAAATTTTGAACCATAAGGTGCATAATTGTCTGGTGGACTCTGGATCATCGATGAATGTTATGCCTCTTGTAATTTGCAAAAAACTTAATGGGAAACTAAAACCTACTGATTGGGACGTCACTCAACTAGACAAGACTAGTGTCAAGGTAGTGGGGGAGATGAAGAATGTTTTGATTCGATTGTCTGCAAATAAAAAGATATGTCAGTACCTTGATATTGTAGTAGTAGACATACCTGATGGCTATGGATTGATCTTGAACCAAGATTGGTCAGCCCGACTAGATGGGTACTTTGCTTCAGACTGGTCACACTTGTGGTTGCCTCAGAAGGGTAGCCCAAACCTGATTAAGATTTTAAGAGAACCCTACATGAAGCACAATGTTACTGGGCTGGAAGAGGGTAATGAATCTGCTGATTTTGTCCTAGGAAATTATCTAACTAAGCTTAACTTAAGACATCTAACTTCAAGAAAGGCCGGTTCTATAAGTGACACTCATCATGAACTCCTTCAACTTCCGCAAGCTGAAAAAGATGACTGTAGGATAGTGGACATGTGTTCAATTTCAAAAATAGCACAGTTTGACCATGGTTAGGTATCTCATGTCTATAATCCAGCCCACCCCTTAACTCATTTGATTGAAGATTTTTCAGGAGTGGGCAATATTTTTCTTTTCTTTTGCTTTGTACATAAATAAATTGGCATTGTTTGTTTTTCTTTAATGCTTTGATGTTGTCTTATTTTTTTTTAGTTTGATGTTATTTTCTTTTGGTTTAATGCTTTGTTAGTAGTTCTTTTGGTTTTGAATAAAGAGGAAAACTTTTGGTTGTAATGGAAACATCAGGGTTCTTGATTAACTGAAATCTTAAGCAGAAGGATGTGCTTTAAAACATGGAGTGTCTTCTAGTAGCAGTGTCCCGAACTGGCCATGCATTCATTGAAGTCTTACTTAACCCCTGTAAATAACTCAGAAGTAAAAGAGGTCTAGAATACTATTTCAAAGCTCCATCCATTTCACATCTTAAATGTCCAAGGGAGTGATAGCAAAAGACCCACGGAAAGGAAGCAGGGTAAACAGTCTATCGTATATAAATGATCCCATGCCATAATTCCAGAAAAGCTAAAAGCTATTAAGAGTCAAAACTCTTGAAAGAAACAATACATCTCAAAGCAAAGTATCAAAAGCATGAATTTCAAATTGCCAAAAGTTCCTCTCCGTCCGTGAGATGAGAAGCAAATTCTTCTCTCACACAAAAGGGCACTATGGGATAGAAGAGCCTGAATAAAATTCAAAAACAAAGGCAAAGGGAGGACTCAAAAGAACTAAAAGTTCAAGTAGCACAAAGGTGCAGTTGGCATGGGAACGAGGAACAAAAGGATAAAGATGTTTATTATCTATTACAATCCTGTGGTGTCCAAACCTGAAACTACCCAAGGACAGGTAAAATGAATCTCATTTCTTAGGCCTCAAAAGAGTTATTTAGACTTGCATTATTTTTGGTGTTATCATTTCCCAAAGAATGGACTACTTCTCAATGATTTAAATGCATAGGTTGGCCAGCCTAGGGATACCAACATCTAGAAGGTTTCAACTTTTATTCAGACGGTCTTGCACTGGGAAGGAGTTAATTCAAAAATATGGGGTTCACCAGGTAGTCGCCAATTGTTGCAGCTGCAACAATTTTCCCAAATTCCAAAAAATTTGGGACCCTCCTTTTGTTTGGATTACTTCTTTTTCCTTGAGTTAATTCAATGATTTTCTAGAAAGAATTTCTAAGTGCTGGGATTGATCTACCAATTGTTTTGATTCCTCCTCTAATGCTTGAATCAATCTGATGTTTGATCAGAATTTATTGCTACCTTTGGATGCATTTTCAGCTTGTTCAAATCAAAAATTTGTTTGGTTAAAGCTCTCACCGTTGCGGCAAAATAGCGAGTCCTGAATTCGACTTTTCTCCCGAAACGTTGGTTTTAATCGGCTGATTTTTTGGTTTAAACCGGAAGGATTTGTCATTTCTTTCTCCACCATTACGGATGGATCTTTGTTTTGGTTTCTCGCCGTTGCAGAAATAAATACACCTTGTCTTCCGATCCGTTGGTTTTCACATCGGTCGATCTTTTGGTTTACGTCGGAAGGATTTGTCATTCCTTTCTCCACCATTGCGGATGGAAAACCACTTTCTCTCCTGATTATGGTTTGAGTTTGCGGACCCCATTTGTTGTTTTCATCGAGCCTGTAAGTCTTGGGCTGCCGCCATTGTGGCTGCGGGAAGTTTTCTTCTTCCAACCGTTTGAGTCATTTTACCTCCGACATTGCGGAGGGTCGCGCCATTTGTGCCTCCGCCGTTGCGGCTACTGAAAGCATTATCCTTTCTGATCCTCTTGTGTTTCGCTTTCGATTTTGGGCTCACATTGCGGAACGATTTATCCTTTGTTCTCCCATCGTTGCGGCTGCGAAAAGCATAACTCTTCCGATCGTTAGTCATCCGCTCTTCCGATTCGGGTCTTATTTGGCGGGGCGTGACATCCTTTTGGTATCCACCGTTGTGGCTGCAGTTCTGCTTTCGTTCCGATGTCTTTAGGCTCCGACATGCGTTATTTCTCCCGGTTATCCCCACCGTTGCGGATGGATTTATGTTTTGGCCTCTCGTCGTTACGGAAAGAAATACGTTTTCAGCTTCCGATCCAAAGTTGGCTCCCATCCGATATGTTACCCGTAACACGTGTTGACCATTTGTATATATGGGGTCAGGGCGCGTGGGATTATTCTATCGTTTTTTCTTGTTCGAACTGTCGTGATCATTCGTTCCAAGTGCGCTGTCGACCTCTCAAGCTTGCAAGGACCACAATGTCGATACCCGCACCCAGGTGGCAATTGTGGAAGCCTAACCGTCGTCGCCCTGTCATACACACCGTATTGCCAGGTAGGCTCCTCATCGCATTTTTCCTTTCTGTTCGAACTGTTGGGTGATTGCTACGGTGGTTTGTTTCCCCGGATGTTTTCCTTATGCCGTTAAATTATATGCCTATATAGGTGGGGGGTTTTTAATCTTAACTGTCAGTGGGTGGGAAATTTGGCCCTTAGAGCAGTTTTTCCATAGTGTCATTGTTATACCACCCTGCGCATAGCGAATTAGGGGGTTTGGTGTAGACGGCCGTTACGCTGTCTACACCAAACCACCTTGCATGATGATGTATGGTGAAGATAGGTTTGCCATGGCCCTTCCTTGTGGATTTGGGACTGTTAGCCCCGGTTTCGGGCTTCTGGTATCTTTAAACCCTAGCCGTTTCCACTTACATGGGTACGCGCGACCCCCATTCGAGCCCAACGTCGAATTCCTAGCCGACGGAAAGAGATATGCCGCTGCTCTTAGTTTGTTGACCATAAGCGCATGAGCATGGCGCCATTCAAAGTATCTATGTAATTGCTACTGTCTTTCCTGCACAGCGAAGATGACCATGGCGTGCGTAGAGAGCCAAAATTTGTTGCATATTAATTTAGATTTCCTTTCCATCTTGAATGTGGTTGATAGAATTGTTTAATATCATGCAGCAGTGGTAGATTGCTCATTTTACTGTATATAACTTGTTTTTCA
The DNA here is from genome assembly GCA_001517045.1 of Pseudotsuga menziesii. Classification (NCBI taxonomy): domain Eukaryota; kingdom Viridiplantae; phylum Streptophyta; class Pinopsida; order Pinales; family Pinaceae; genus Pseudotsuga; species Pseudotsuga menziesii. The sequence continues at coordinate 578,106 of LPNX010112960.1, forward strand.
TCATGCTAGATATAGACAAGGTCATTGAATAATGGGCATTGTGTTTCAATAGCTCTATTAGTTAGGCCTTTTCAGCCTAGGCACATGCATATATTTGCTTCATTGACTGATTGTTGTCATGTTAAAATATAGAAGAAATGACACACTACCCATTGATGTCTACAAGTTTGTCACTCAACCAAATGGCTTTATGTTACAATTTTATGGTAGGAAGAGCCCACAATGTCAAAGAGACAAAAGAAGAAGGCCCCTGTGGTCGAGGAAGATCCAGAAGTGGAAGTTGTCACCAAGACAGAATACATATACGAAGACACTGAGTGCATTTCTAGCGTTGAACTTGAATACCAGTGGGGGGGAATATATAGATTGATCACACGTAGAGAGGTTCCTGACATGGGATTGGAAGAAGAGTCCATATATGCCAACATAGAAAGATCTTCACTGATGAAGATCGCCACCAGACAAGAGTTATTCCCGTGCGCTGAAGTAATCGGTTGGATCCTGCCCAGGGCAGATGTCACAACAATGATTCTAGAAGATGTTAACAAACAGGGCTATGCTGCATACAACCCTGGATATGTAGCTTTGGCCTACCACTTGCCAGAAGCCCAAGTGTTTTTGTCTAATGACTGGTTAAACAACATTAGAATGGACCTTATAGAGACCATGAAAAGAATGTTGTTGACTGGAAAGTATTTCAGGACTAGAGTAATAGGAGAATATGATACATCAAGTTTAAGGGCTCCATATAGATTCATAGCCTTGATGCTCAACAGAATATTTGGAAGAGCTCATGGCAGGTTTTTCAAACTGGAATGGATACCCATCATTTTTTATGTTCCAAACCAGGGAACAATTTTCAACTGGGCCAACCTTGTCTCAAACAATCTTTCTCCTTGTTTGGCCTTAGCCTTGGGAGGAGAGTCCCATAAAAGATCTGAATTCTATATGAGTTCAATACTTATAGACTATATATTGTGCAGTCATCCTTTCCCCGGTCTCAGGTGCATCTGGGACAGGGAAAGAATGCCTGTCTATTCTGCTTATAAACCACTGTGGGCACATAAGCATCACAGGCATTATCGAGAAATCTATGAGCACTTCATCACGCCCTTATACACACTCATTTTCCTGAAGGAATGTGATTGTATGTCAGAAGAGGCACTGCAAGTAATCGAAGATTATGTAGATTACTATTTGACTGAAGATGGCCTATACTTCAGGATGTTTGGAGGTTCAAAAGCTCCCTCCCTGCTGCCCAAATACGATACTGACTACATCATGCACAAGGAGGCAGTGAGGCAAGTCTTCTTGGATGGTATAGGAAACTTCCTGTTTGAGCATAAGAAGGCTGCTTACCCACATTTTCCCTTCAAATTAGGAAGCTACAAGTTCACTAGGGTAAGAAGGCTGCTTACCCATATTTTCCCTTCAAATTAGGAAGCTACAAGTTCAAATTAGGAAGCATAAGAAGGCTGCTTACCCACATTTTCCCTTCAAACTGGAATGGATACCCATCATTTTTTATGTTCCAAACCAGGGAACAATTTTCAACTGGGCCAACCTTGTCTCAAACAATCTTTCTCCTTGTTTGGCCTTAGCCTTGGGAGGAGAGTCCCATAAAAGATCTGAATTCTATATGAGTTCAATACTTATAGACTATATATTGTGCAGTCATCCTTTCCCCGGTCTCAGGTGCATCTGGGACAGGGAAAGAATGCCTGTCTATTCTGCTTATAAACCACTGTGGGCACATAAGCATCACAGGCATTATCGAGAAATCTATGAGCACTTCATCACGCCCTTATACACACTCATTTTCCTGAAGGAATGTGATTGTATGTCAGAAGAGGCACTGCAAGTAATCGAAGATTATGTAGATTACTATTTGACTGAAGATGGCCTGTACTTCAGGATGTTTGGAGGTTCAAAAGCTCCCTCCCTGCTGCCCAAATACGATACTGACTACATCATGCACAAGGAGGCAGTGAGGCAAGTCTTCTTGGATGGTATAGGAAACTTCCTGTTTGAGCATAAGAAGGCTGCTTACCCACATTTTCCCTTCAAATTAGGAAGCTACAAGTTCACTAGGGTAAGAAGGCGGATGAGTTTGTACAAGAACTGGAGAGGTTCCATTTTGGCGAGATGCCCTACCGCAGAAATGACTCCCAAGGTAAAGTGGCTGAGCATTGCAAAGAAAACAATGTACATTTCAAGTAAACCCATCATTGGGACAAGGAAGAATCTATCTTCCGCAATGCCCAGAATATGACATCCTTGAGGAGGAGGTTCAAAAAGAAGATAACCACCAAAGGTGTGAAGGGAGATGAGCAAGCGAAGGCTGAGGAAGAAGCCAAAAGGAGAAATGAAGGAGCTCAGAGATTGGCACAAGAAGCTGCAGGATGGATGCACACAGAAGAAAAAGAGAAAAGAAGAGCTGCCCAAGAAGCAGCTGCAAAAGCAGAAGAAGCAGCTAAAGCAGAAGAAGAAGAAAAGAAGAGGAAGCTCGATGAGGAGCTACAAAAGCGGGAAGCAGAGAGGCTGAAGATAACACAAACTAGGATAGAATAGTCAGCTTCTGACATAGCTGGAGGGCAGACCTAGGACATGGAAAACCCAGAGGCTCAGGACCCACAAGTGCCTGCAGCCAGCACACCCATGGTCCCCACACTGAAGCTAGTTCCTTTTGTTCAGAAAAAGGGAGAAGAAATCCCTGATTTCAACACTGTTTTCTATGATAAGGAAACAAAGAGGATAGTAAAGAGAACATAGAGGAAATTTGAGACAGGAGGTCTGCCTAGAAAGATGATCACAGATACCCCTGTTGTGTTGGGAACAGACTGGGATCCGAGATTCACTATTAGAGCCATAGCAGCAATGATTCAAGCTTCAGAAGATAATGTGGATAGGATCATGACAGACTTGGAGCTATCTAACAAATCCTCATCCCAATTGAAAGACACCTTGTGGAAAGAAAGGGAAGAAAGCAATAGGCTGAAAAGAAAGTATGAAGACATGCAGAGGGAGATGAAGTCTTCTAAGGATGAATTGCAAGATCTCCAAGTAGAAAGATAAATTAGGGAAACTACACAGGAATGCTTGGAGAAAGTACAGAAGGAATGTCAAGATCTAAGGATAGAGAAATATCAACTGTTGGGAAAGGTAGAAGAACTAGAAGATCAGCAAAAGATCATTTTGCAGGCCAGTGAACTGCACACCCAAGAGCAGGAAAAGAAACATCAAGAGCAGGTCACCTCTTTAACAGCCACCCTGGAAGTGGCAAGAGAACAGCAGGTTAGCCTACAACCCTTCAAGGAGCATGTGTTGGCCCAAAAGGCCAAGATGCTGCAGCTCCAGATTGCTGTTGAAGAGGAGAGATGTAAAGTTCTCCAAATAGATGGCCGATTGGAGGAAATCTTGGAAACCTCCTCTTACTTTGTGGATAGATCTCAGGACGTCCTCGAAGTCCTAATTGCAAGAATGGCGAGGCTGGAAAACAATGAAGAAACTCCAGCAGAGCTGCCATCAAAATATAAACAGGACCTCAAGTGGGATTATGACTTAATAGAATTTGCTATTAACACTGCAGAGGATTTCAAGAAAGCAGTCAAGAAGACGAAGGGAGCCTGTACGGAATTTTTTAGAAGGATCCTTATTACGTACAACCGATGCCAGACAGAGGCCGAGCAGAGGCTGGATGATTTCCCAGACCACAATTCATTTGTGGAGATGTTGCAGAAGATACATCAGGATGAAGAAGCAAGAACGCAACACATTAAGGCCATTGATGACCAGATGCTGCGGAGCGAAGTAGGCCATTCAGCCATTAGTGTGCAGCTTTTGGAGGACCAGCTTCAGCTGAGCGCAGCCAGAGTTGAGGCTATAAAGAACCAGGCAGAGAAATTTGAAATCAACATTCAGTTTTTGGAACCTTGTGCCTTTTAAGGAATTACCACTGAAGCTTCAGCGTGGAAGAAGTTTCTAGATGCCCAAGTGGGAGCCTCCTCGTAAAGGATTGGTCACTTTTTGTAATTTGTAACAGTTTTGTAAAAACATTTGAGAAAAGTAAAGCGTTGGGAAACGAAGAGTTGGGAAGCCCAAAGGTTAACTTTGGGCAGCCCAAGAGTCTCACTTTTTTTTGTATAAATATAGAAGGCGTAGAAGGAAACGGGGATTTTTCCCAGTGGGATACTTTCTTTAGTGTTTTTCTCTACAGAAGAAACACTATTTTTTCTTCCTAAATTGATTCCTCTGCTTGAGATTAAGAGAGGAAAAGGCATGCACAAAACCCTCAAAGGTTTTCTTACAAGTCGACATAGATCAAAACAGGATCATGTCTAATCTTCATTTTTGATTTGTAGTTTTAGTTAGTTTCCCTTGCTGTTTTCTTGTCGCAAAAACTACTTTCAACAACTTTCCTAACTGCCAATAAATTGACCTAGCTTAAGATTTATTGCACTGCTGATGTGGATTTTCAGGATGGGTCTTTCCTTATAAGCTGCCATTCGTATAGTTTTCCAAAGGATGCAATCTTTTTAGATCTTTCATAATTGGATCCTATCTTGTCATTCACAATAAAACTCATGACTATATATGCATCGAAATGTATTTAGTCTGCAGGCTGTCAAGCACACAGTTAATGTCAAATTTGTCTCTTTGCTGAGGGTAAGGCCCGCTATTAATTGGTTCATTTTTATAACCCTACAAGCCTCTGATTTCCTGTAGGTTGCGTGCTGGCCAAATCACAACAAATAGAACTGCCAAATGGTCACCTCCAGTGCTGGTTTTATTTACATCTCCTTCAAAGGTAATCTAACTACATAAAGGGTGAACCTCCTGTAGACTCCCTCCTCAAAACCTTGCTGTTTATCTGCCGTAATGTTTGAAAGGTTGGCTAGATCACTCTATCAGATATTGATGTTAAGGAAGCGGGTGCTTTGGCATGGATTCCTGAATTAGGCAGAGACAAGTTGTTTGAAATTGAATACTTCATAAGGTTTAGCAGAATTTTGCACCATAATGTTCATTTTGGCCATACAGGGGAGCTATCACAGCTGGAAAATATCATTATAGATATACTCTCTCAGCTTCAAACATTATACAAAGAGCATAGTGTGAAGGAAAGATCATGCCCACCCCAACCCCAACACCTCGCTTCTCTCAGTGCAGTAAGAAATAAGAAACCCACAAGCAATTCCAGGCAATGAACTCTGTATAGATCTATTGATATGTATTGAAAAATCTGAATAGAATATAAAAGCTAGTTGGGTATAAAACCTAGTTTGGCATTTATCAGAAGAGAACAAAGCTCTTATAAGGAAAGATTTAGAGATTCACTTCGTAGTGGCTAGCTCAAAGCAAAGCACAGATTTGCAGGCCTCGCCCTGTGAACAAAAACAAGGAATCAAGGTCCCTTTTGTCTGCTATATACAAAATACAATGCAAAAATTAAAGTACTACTATAAGCTTGAGAGGATTCTTTGGATTGACATACCACACCAAATGTCGATGAATCAAAATGCACATTGCTAAGGTGCCTCAGCTCCTCGGCTTTTCTAATGGATGTTTTGTTCTCTACAAGACCCAACTTCCTGCCCAAAGCTTCCATATCCATCCTTATCCTTCGTTGCTGTCCGCAATGTATTATTAAGGAACTTTGTTCTGAGGAGAAATACCACTTCTCTTCGTGGGTCCATTTCTCATTGTTTGTATTAGTTTTCAGATACAAAATAAAAAAAGGGGTAGTGGGTAACTATGGCGGGAAACCATTAATTTCGGATTGGATTCCCGTGATCACCATGGACCAATTCAATGATATTGGGGGTTTGTGATAAGGGTAGTTTGTGTCGTTTGTGATCTCGAAAGAGTATTTATTTTTTTATTAAATCGCAACTTAAGACCTGATTTGTTTCATACTTATTCTTTATATTATATATTTAATGTCGTCGGATACGCGATGGCGATTTTAAAGGAGGATGCTAGATCAATTCATGTTAGTAAACTATTGCAATAAAAGTACTATCTGAGGTGATATATCCTTAGGGATCAATATTACATTGTATTTAAGCTAAGTTATGCTGTCAAACCCAAATTAGTTACTACACATTTAGTATTAGGGTACACATATGACCCTAATATGAACCAGATATATGGTACTAAGCCCCATATTAGACAAATAAGGTGATAGGGAACATATCGTCATCATCATAATCATCATCAATCTTGACTTAGTGAACAATGAAGGGAATTTGACACTTTACAAAATGATAAGCAAAACTTTCTAAAATTGTATAAATATGCCACCATAATTGTATTGATAAAGGAATTTAGACTAGAGACCTTGTATCAAATGTATTATAATGAGACCACGATAACATATTTAGTGGATATACATGGTATCTTCATGGAAAACATTATTAGTAACGTAAAATTGGACAATTGGACTAGTCATAGATTACCATATGACAAGTTGGGCCTATTATTTACAAAGGATGGAAATGAAGCAAATTAAACTTTGCATGACTTGAAGATACCCATGCTAAAATAAAAAATGATGTAAAAGTCAACATACCAGAATTGCAGTTCATACTAAATAAGAAAAAGATATATATCTAGTCAAAAGGAAAAGAGAAGGGGAAAAACCATACTTGCCAACAAACATGATGTGAGCCTATTTGATGAAGATGAAGATGACCATGAAATTTGAAATTAAATGTTTATATTTCTTGACAACCCCTTGAAGGAGAGAAAAGACAAATCATATAAATAATTTTGGAATGTCTTGATGATTTTAAGTGTATTGAATTGACCATGTTAAATAATTGACCAATTAAGTGTATTTATGTGTGGGGAAGGAAAAAGGGTAGCCTACACATTATGATCCCCTAAATATAAATTTCTAATTTGTACCAATTGTGCAAATTCATCAAAATATGCATCGAAGTGTACTAAGAATCATATTATTTTCCTTTCGTCACCCCTCCATACATATATATGCCTATTGGCATTCCCTCTCCTAGGTTTTGTGAAACATGGCTCTAAAATCTCATGTATGATTTAAAAAGCACACAAATAAATCCTTCAATCAACCACATAATCTTACTCAAGCAATTACTCTCTAAATGAACTATGTTGATGTACACAAACATATAACTAACACACTAATTTATATCAATCAATGGTTAATGGGGGTCAAAACTTATATGCTAGGGTGTAGGCAAGGGTGGGACAAGGTAAACTAGGCATGTAGCAGGAGGTTATGGGTATTTTTTTAAGTAACATTATAAGTGAAACAATGCATTGGCATAAACATTATTTTATGCCAATGCTCTGGCATAAACTTGCATCATATAAGGCCAAAAATAAATTCATTTTCATAATAAAACCAAAGGCAAACTTAATAGAGTTTGTGCATACATGTATGAAAAATATAGAGCTAACATATTATAACCACACCTTGTTGATATGTGCATGCTACATATCCCACATGGAGACCAAATATCACCTCTTAAGGCATCGCATTGTATTTTGAGGTCATGTTGATGACTAATGATCCTTAGAGGTGAATTTATTGTGTAAGTCCCTAATTTTTCTCCCTTTACTATTGTTACGGCCTTGACACCTATCCCTATCGCACAAAAACTCATAAATATGTCCAGATATCACTTATTTGCCAAATATCTACTTTAAATCATATATTTTGTGGTTTGAGGCCTTTATCATGGCCTATTAGCTTACTAGTCATAATTTAGAGCATAAATGCATCAATTTCTCTCCCAACCATGCTTTGAGACTCATTCATAGTGCACAAAACCTCATATTAACACTCTCATACCACTACGAGGACAATGATGTCCAACACATACTATGTTGTATGGTTTGTGTCCTTATTCATGGACCTTGGTCCTTAGAAGCTTCATATAGGGTCTAATAGTTTTATTTTCCTCCAACACCTATTGGAAAGGCCTTGC
>LPNX010112960.1:586324-665562 GCA_001517045.1 Pseudotsuga menziesii
GTGTGTGTTATTGAAATCAATTTTTTTCTAGGTAGGATAGTTTCCACTCACTCAAGGTGTCGTCGCTTAAGCGACGCTTATGAGGATAGACGTCGCTTAAGCGATGCTTATGAGACTATCCATCGCTTAAGCTACGCTTATGGCCACATTTTCAAAAAAAAAATTATCTTTGTGATTTTTGGTAGGTTTAAAAAAATAAATCCACGCGCCGTCGGATTTTGGATCGAAATGTAGTAGTGTAAGAAGAACTATTTCTCTTTGCGATAAAGAAAGATTGTTTTCCTGTTGGAGAAAGATTGGTGGGATTTTCAAATGTTGAGCAATGGATGGTGGAAAGATGAACTATTTTGTTTTTCCATCTTTTTTCCATTAACTATGAGATCGTTCTAACTCCTATGACCTATGTCCTTGTTTAAATGATTTCTGGTTTATCTCATGAAATGACCACCATGAGTAATGTATGATGTTCATAAAACAATTGGCTATCTAATTGTTGAAATATCTTTAATCATTCATGTATTGTAGGAAGAAATGTCAGCTAACTGTAATTTCTCTTTATCATGCATGCACATACACATTACTCATTAATAAATTTCGATTTGGCTCCCCGGGGATAGGTAGTTAAGTAGATAGATAGATGGGTAGTTAGTTTACTTCATTACTGCATCTGTGATTCAGATGCTGGTGAGCTTAAGACGAGAGGTAAGAACCTGAGCATCACATTGTGACTGCTCCCTGCATCCTTCATCACCCTGCATTGTTAATTAGGCATGTGCATCTCATACATTAAGTCAAAAATACAAAAAATACACGGTGGACCAGGCCGTAACCGGTAAAACCTTTGTTTTTTGTTAATTGACCTACGGTAGCCGGACCGCAAACCGGATGGATTCCCCATACCAAACCGTCAGCGGGCTAGTTGGGAATGTTGACTGGGGAGAATCCCTTGCTGTTGTTGCCTACGAATTTCCAGGCCTCAACAGAAGCATAGTAAGTTTCAAGCTTGAATCTAGTTTTAGGATGTGTTTTGGAGGGGTGTTTTATGCTCTACCCCAGATTTCAAATTCCATATTTCTATTGGAATTTTTACTTGACTTGTAAGTTGTCCACTTTATCACCTAAATAACCCTCAACCCTATATCTAAGTCACCTGATGCGGGGACACAAGACACGAAGGACACATGAATACTTCTAACCTTAGCACCCCTAAATCAAAAACTACATTTTGTGTATATTATGTATTTCTAAAGATAAACATTCAGATCCAATCCAGAAGGATTGAGAAAACAAAACATGCATGGCCTTGAGATTTTCCATCAAGAAGCTTGATTTAGACAATCGGGAGGTAGGTGGAACCAAATATTGTACAACAAGCCAAATTGGGTGGGTTATTTAAGGGAAAACCAATACGAATTAGAGTGAAAGGATCATGCCAAATCATTGAATTATGGTTTGGAAAGAAAGAGTATTCCATTGTCACTATCATCCCTGCAATCAAGTTTTGGTACAACCAATCTTTTTTCATCAATAGTGTATTCATCTATTGGTGGGCACCTTAATTTTAGCATTGTTGAAATTTTAGCAAATTGGTTGGAATATTTAAAATCCATATGAATAAGCCGAACAAAATATTGTTGTAGAAGATTGAGAAAATGCCTAAAATGTTCGTCCTGACCAGAATGCAACACAACCTCATCTGTGAAAGTAACTTTATGAAAAATTAGTGAAATCGACCATGAGGAGATGTAGGTCGATCCCCATGCACTATGAAGTCAAGTTTTCAACCCATGACTGAAATTCCCCACATGATCGAGCAATTTCACTTCACAGCAAATGACCAAAAACTGTGATTTCATTGTCATTGGCGGTATAGCCACTATAATTTCAAATTTTCAAAATATTATTGTCAAATATGGGAAATTAAGTTTAAGTTTTTTTTTTTTTAAATTTATAGGTGTGCTTAGAATGAGTTATGTTTGAGTGATTCAATTTACTATTTTTATAGATATGAAAATTGTTCTATGTTGGTTTGAAAAAAAAATTATAAAACTAATTAATTATTATTTTTTGTAACTATGGAAGTTATTTTAAATGGTCATGTTATTTTTGTTACAATTCATTGAACTCATGCAAATATTTACATAGGGGACAACCAAAAATTTTTAGCCACTCTACTAGGGTTTCATCTTGTGCATTAGGGTTCTCGGATCTGCCTCTACTGCAGACGCCATGGACGCCACTGACGACGGTTCCCGACCTTCCTCCTCCTCTCCGCTCCCTCCTAAAATTGAATCTTTCATGCCATTGGTTCCCAACCACCCTCCTGTTCACATTTCAAAAGAGAGTCTCCATATACATGAAATTGTCAAACGCCATTTTCAGAAGCAAATTTGATGAGGATGATGATGAAGAGAGGTTTTTAATCGATGAGTTGTTGCTCATAATAAGTTGTTTCCACAAGGTAGGAAAATTTGTTTGAGATGACCACTAGGGATTAGGGCTTGTCTGTAACAACAGTAGGAAATGATGGTGTTTCCAAAGGTAATCTTGGACCAATTGTTTTTGGTGGGGTTCTTCGTAATGATCAAGGACATATCCTTCAAATGTATTATGGATATCTAGGAGTGGAAAACAACAATGTTGTCGAACTGAAATATTTGGATCAAGGGCTCGGGATTACCATTAATAATGCATACTGTTAGGTAATAGTTGAAGGGGATTCTTGGGTACATCTGGTGGTTCACATAGAAACTAGACTACAAAGTGGAATATCTATATATCAATCAACATGAACAAAATATAGTCATATATGTTTACAAACTTTGCTCAACTTAATCTCTGACATCTCCCTTGTAAAGTGTCATTTGGCTGATGTTTGTTATCAATTATCTTTGTTAAAATGTGGGGATGATCAATTTGATCCATCATTAAGTATTTTATGCATGATGAGCTCGACTTTCACTATATCCATGACCAACATTGGAGTTATAAAAGGTTAAGTTGAAAAAAATTTAGAGTTCCATGAAAGGAGAGCTATATGAAGAATTATTGAAGAGAATGGAAATGTTCTCCTCTCTTAGGGATTACTCTAGTAATAAATAAACATGATATTCCATATTTCAGCTTATGGACCTGGAACTTAGTCTTGGGACATCCATGATCACATGGGAGTTGTTAAAGGAACATTCCTGGTAGAGGTAACCTTCTAAGGATTTTTTATAGTCTTGTTTGAATGATTTCAATGTGTTGTATCAAGCCAATTAGATGGTGCTAGAGTACAAGTCCGAAGTCGGAGAGATTCCAAGTCATTATCCTTATCTAAATATGAAGAAACTAAATGTGAACACGTTTTTTACAAATTGAATATGACCATCAAGGGAAGTGTTGCTAGAGGAACACATCAAAGTCATTTTCTATGAGGAAGTTCCAAACCATAATTTTTAGGGCATAAAGAGGAACCAAGAGGAAATAGTATGGGGTTTATAAAGAACCAACCAAGGTGTAATTAACAACCATTCATACTTACCAGAAAACATAACAATTATTTCCCTCAACATACTCAGTAGAGTAGTGCCTAAGCTAATCTTTGCCAACTGAGAACATATTGAACATATTTAAAAGGAGGTCGTTGGACATGTGGAGCGACCCATTTTGAGAAATTTTACAAAGGGAGATCACTAGAGCTAGATTCATTAAGAATTAGACCATGGTGGGAGATGTTGGGAGAGCTCACCAAACCCATTTAGCAATGAACAATAATGTGCACTAGTTAAAATCCTTGGATATCACAAGTAAAATAAATGATGCTACTCTTTCTATTTTAATTGATCCAAGAACCACATTTGACAAAGTTATTTTACAAAATGCATTGTATAGATGTGGCTTGGTGGCTATTAGGAAATATGATTTTAACATCATTGAAATTACCTCAGGAGTCAAGTAGGGGGTTGGATTGATGGATTTGGATATTGGAGTGCATGTGAATCACATAGCCCGGTTTTCGAAAACAATGGGATCTTATGATGTAATCATAGGCATGGATTGGTTGGAGGTGCATTCGGTTGTGCTAAACTACATAAGAAAGTTACTTCATTTCTTAGATGATGAAGGGGAAGAAAAGGTCTTGAGAGGGACAAACATGGTTTTATCCTTGCAATTTGTATCATTAATGTAGTTGAAAATAAGTCCCAAGAAGGTCTACTAGATGCATATTGTGGTGTCATAGTTTTGACTAAGTATCCCATCTTGTCATAATTTCCAGATGTTTTTCTTGAAGAGTTGCATGGGCTTCCTCCCGATTGTGATTTGGTGTTATTTGTTGAACCAAAGACCATATATAAGTTCCCTTATTCAATGAACATGGTTGAATTTCATTAGTTTCATATGCATATGAATAATTTTTTGAATTTAGAGTTGATCCAACCTAGCGTGTCACCTTGGGCAACACCAATTATCTTTGTGAAGAAGAAGGATTGATCCTAGATGTTGTGTATAGATTACAGAGAGTTGAATATTAAGGACACCATATATAACCAATATCCCTTTCCTTATATCTATGAATTTTTTATTATATTAAAGGGGCCACAATGTTTTTTAATATTGATCTACGATTGGGGTATGATCATCTATAAATAAAGGATGAAAATATCATGAAAACAGATTTTACATTTTGATTTGAGAATTATGGGTTTGTGGTGGTTCCTTTTGGATTGACTAATGTGTCTATAGTATTAATGAATGATTGTGTCCTTTTCTCCTATGTTCTTTGTCCCCTTAACATCTATTTAGCATACCTTCTTCATTTATCAACCCCTACGGTGTCCTCTTTTGATTTTTCCAATATTCCATACCATGAATGTCCCCATAAAATGTTTCCCATATTGCTATGTACCCTTGTTTCTATCTTCCTTCTTAGCCTCAATCTTTTTCTAATCCTTCGTTCTTCCATACTATAATATTAGCAAGCGTTGATGTAATTGTAACTTCGGTATTTATTCACTTGTATTTCTTATGTATTGTAACCCGATGTTTATTCCAGGAATTACTTGTGTCATGTCATGCCCCAATGTTCCTATCGGGAGGTTCTATAATGTAAAAAATTCATGTCAAGTCATTGTGGGTAACCCTCCTATTGATCAAGGGTTAAAGTTCCCACAGTTTCGGGGCACTAGCGTTATTAGACTCACCTAGTGAAGTTGTCCCTAGTTGGGTTTAGTCAAGTCAGGAATTAGTATAAATAGAGAGCTAGCCTCTCTATTTATCACACACTCACTGACACTCAATTGTAGTGCATAGATGAGGAAGATAAAGACACTGTGGCAAGGAAGAAAGAGGTTACTGCTATCGGGAGATCATCTTACTGTTTTGGGATTTTACTTTTGGTGTTGATTCTATCTCTGAGGAAGTTGCGGGGTTTTCTCCATTTATGGTTTCCTCAAGGAAAACCACTGTGTTCATTGTCTCTTGTGTTTGATTGCTATGCTTGTTGTTCTGTCAATTAAAGATCCTAATGTCATGCTAGCTTAATGTCAAAAATCTAACATGGAATCAGAGCTAACCTGAGAACAAGACACTGTGCAGCTGCGGGAACTTTGGATTCCTAATTTGTGGATCTCTCTCCATATACTTTCAGCAAAATAAGGTTGGAATAATTCTTCGCCCGAGGGCGCATTTTTCTGTCGAAGCAGAATCCAATTCTGAGGTTTTTCAGTTTTGGACCCGACATTTCTGCCGAAAATTAGGGCTTTCCACAGAAGTGGAATTTTTCAGTGAGCCCAAGCCCGGATTGATATCCTCCTCAAAATCAAAGCATTTGGTTGGACAAAACTCCAGAAAAGCAAAACCCTAATCTCCTCCTAAACCAGCACTGTAGAATTTCAGCTCCAAATCCAGACTCGACATCTTGACCTGGTAAGATCTAAATCTTTTTTATTTCCATTCGAGGTTCTTAGTTAAGATGTCTCATCATACCAAGCTTGATGAAAATCGTGAGGGAGCTAATAACTTATGAGCCTGGAAGTATAGGATCTCCCTGGTCCTGGAGGAAAATGAGTTGGACTCCTATATCAGTGAGGACGTTCTAGTTCCAGAGGGAGATGAGGCCAAGGACTTACATAAGAAGAAGTTGGTTATTGAAAAGAGGATCATTGCTGATTCAATCAAGGATCACCTCATACCATAGGTGTCCTCCCTCAAGACACCTAAGGCTATGTTTGATGCCCTAACCAAATTGTTTTAAGGGAAGAACATAAACCAGAAGATGGCTCTGAGAAACCAACTATATAATGTAAAGATCCAAAATGCAGAAACCATCCAGTCTTACTTTACAAGGGCCTCTCAGATCAAGGAACAGCTGGAAGCAGTAGATGAAGAAGTGGAATATGCAAACATTGTAATGACCACCTTGAATGGTCTACCTAGATCATGGGACTCCTTCATTCAAGGAATCTATGCCAGAAAGACATTAGTCAAGTTCAGCAAACTATGGGAAGAATGCTCTCAAGAAGAAGCTTGGATAACAGCTTGAGAAGAGAAGATGGGAAGTGAAGATCAAGCTCTCATAGTACACTCTAAGAAAACCAGAAGAAGTTCTCATCACCCCAGAGGTAAGCATTCTCATCAAAGAGATTTCTCTAGAAAAGACTTATCCAAATTAAGATTCTATACATGTGATGAAAGAGGACAATTTGCTAAAGACTGTCATAGAAACAAGATTAACTTGCATAAGAAGAAGGGAAACAAGAGAAGACATCATGCTCATCCTGCAGAGAATGATGAACCTTCTACAAAGAGAACCAGATATGAAAGTGAAGATTCTTCAAGTTATGAAGAATATGTCTTGATTTCCGCTCTCATGGGAAACATTACTCATGGAAGCAATGATTGACTTATAGAAAGTGGGGCTTCCAATCATATGACAGGATTCAAGGAATCCTTTGTGAAACTATCAGAACATGAATCACCTCACAAGGTGAAGCTCGAAGATGACTACCAATATCCAATAAAAGGTAGTGGGGAATCCTCCTATAAGATAGACTATGGAAAATCAATGATAATGAAAGAAGTATTGTTTGTACTAGGACTAAAGAAGAACCTCCTCTCCATATCTGCATTAGATGCAAAAGGAATGAGGGTTGCATTTATAGATGGTCAAATCATCATGTGGCCAAAAGAAAAGACTATTGATGATGCAGTTGTGATTGGAGAACAAGAAGGAGGATTGTACAAATTGAAGGGCCATCCAAAACAAGCCTTGGTCCATGACACAGTAGATCCAAATGAACTTTGTCATAGAAGGCTTGCACATGTGCATTACAGAGCACTACCACTTGGAAGCAGAGATGTTGAAGGTCTTCTGGAAATTCAAGCAAAACATGATGGGGTCTGCAAAGGATGTGTGAAAGAAAAGAACACAAAGAAGACATTTCCAAGTAGCGAGAGCAAAGAAAAAGGAATCTTGGAAACCATCCACTCTGATGTATGCGGTCCAATGTCATCAAGTTCACTAAGAGGGTATGTATACTATGTTTCTTTTATTGATGATTTTTCTAGGAAGACATGGATTTACATCATGAAGAACAAAGATGAAGTATTCAGCAAGTTCAAGGAATTCAAAGCCTTGATCAAGAACCACACTGAAAATAAGATCAAGACCTTTCGATCAGATAATGGCGGAGAATTCACATCAAATGAATTCAAATAGTTATTCAAAGACTTAGGGATTAAGAGGGAGTTATCTACTCCATATAATCCACAACAGAATGGGATTGCAGAAAGGAAGAATAGAACCATCATGGAAGTTGCAAGAGAAATGATTCATGATCGAGATCTTCATATGCATATATGGGAAAAAGCTGCTAGGACAGCGGTGTATGTACAGAACTATACTCCACACAGAGTACTTGAGAACAAGACTCCTGAAGAAGTCTTCTCTGGCAAGAAACCAGAATTCAGCCATCTCAGAATATTCGGCTGTCCTGTATACATACACATTCCAAAAGAAAAGAGGACAAAATTAGACCCTTCAGGAAATAAGGGTATATTTGTGTGATACTCTGAAAGATCAAAAGATTACAGAATATACTTCCCAAGATTCAAGAAGATCGACATCAGTAGGGATGTGACATTTGATGAAGATACAACTTACAACAAATCCAGAAAGAAACCTACTGAAGAACCAGAAGCACCCAGAATTCATGATACAACCATGAACAAAGAAACTCAAGAAGAAGATCGAGAATTTGAAGAACCATAAAGAACTGTAGATCCACCTTAGGAGAAGAATCCTCACAAGAGGAAACCTGCTTGGGTATGAGAAGCTATCCAAGGTGTGGAAAGATATGGGGCTCTAGAAGAAAATCATAGAGAAAGAAAGAGGACCAGATCCTGCTCCGGGTATGTAGCATTGTTATGTGATTTCATCGATAAAGAACCTTCCAATTATGAAGAAGTAGCAAAACAAAAAGAATGGAAGGATTCTATGATCAAAGAGTATCAATCGATCATGAAAAATGATGTTTGGGATGTTGTCCCAAGACTAGAAGGGAATTTAGTTGTAACTTCCAAATGGATCTACAAGATCAAGCATGCTGCAGATGGTAGCATAGAAAAATATAAAGCAAGATTTGTTGCTCGTGGTTTCTCCCAGAAGAAGGAATAAATTATGAAGAAACTTTTGCACTTGTATCCAGATACACTTTCATCATATCATTACTTGCTCTGGCTGTAGTGATGAAATGGAAGATCCACCAGATGGATGTCAAGACTGCTTTCTTGAATGGTGTAGTAGAAGAGGAAGTGTATATGGAGCAACCACTCAGTTTTGAGACAGATGACAGGGAGTCTCATGTATGTAGATTGAAGAAAGCCCTGTATAGTTTGAAACAGGCACCCAGGACATGGTACGATAGAATTGATAGCTTTCTATCCAGTTTGGGATTTACTAAGAGTAAAGCAGATTCCAACCTTTACTACAAGGTTGAAGATGGAAACCCAGTGATGATCCTACTGTATGTAGATGATCTATTTGTAATAGGTATGGATGGGTTGATTGCTGATACGAAGAGGAAGATTACTGTTGAGTTTGAAATGAAGGACTTGGGTATGATGCATTATTTTCTAGGCATGGAGGTGTAGCAGAATGCAGATGGAATTTCCCTGGGACAAGGGAAATATATAGTAGAGATCTTTAAGAGGTTTGGGATGATGGACTGCAAGGCTATGGCCACACCTATGGCATCGAACCTGAAGCTATTGAGTGATGCTTCATCAAATATGGTTGATGCTAATGACCGGGTCCTTGATGTATCTGATGAACACGAGACCATATATTTGCTTTGCTGTGAACACCTTGAACCAATTCTTGACAGATCCAAGACATGTTCACTTGATTTCTGCAAAACATATTCTGAGGTATCTGGACGGTACAGTTGATTATGGGCTCAAGTATGAGGTGATTCAGAAGATTAACCTAGAGGGTTATGTTGATTCAGATTAGGCAGGCAATGCCATTGATAGGAAGATCACTTCAGGGTGTTTCTTCAGTATGGGATCAAGTGTGATCTCCTAGTTTAGTAGGAAGCAATCCTGTGTGGCATTGAGTACAACTGAAGCAGAGTATGTCGCAGCTTGTTCAACTAGTTGTGAGGCAGTATGGCTGAGGAAGCTATTGTCTGATTTATTTGATCTCTAGTTAGATGATACTTGTATATATTGCGACAACCAAAGTTGTGTGAAATTGTCAGAGAACCTAGTGTTCCATGACAAGTCGAAGCATATCGAGATTAAGAATCACTATATCAGGGATATAGTGCAGAAGGGAGCAGTGAAGCTCCAGTATGTTGTGATGGATGAACAGATAGCTGATGTGTTGATGAAGCCATTGGCTAGAGTGAAGTTTGAGTACTTCAGGGAGAAGCTTCATTAGAGGAAATATCAACTCAAAATGGGCCTTTTAACTTTTATTCAAATTCCATGTCATCATGTGTTAGCCAATGAAATTGCTTTAAATTTGAAATACCTTATAGGTCTTAACCACTTTTTTAATATAAATTTGGGGATAGGTATCATAAAAAAAACTACTTTTTTTATTTGTATTTTTGACATATCTCCCTGTTTTTTTACTCAAATTTTGATCGAGAGAGCTCGTTGGATGCATAATTAAATTCCGCATGCAACGAGTACCCACTCGACATACTTTTGACGGACTCCGCTACCCCAAAAACAAGAAATACCTGAAAAAATGGAATGATGATGTCATCATTCCATTTTTTCAAGTATTTCTTGTTTTTGGGGTAGCAGTGTCCATCAAAAGTAGGCTATGTGGGTACTCGTTGGATGTGGAATTTAATTCCGCATCCAATGAGCTCTCCTGATCGAAATTTGAGTAAAAACACAGGGAGATATGTCAAAAATACAAACAAAAAGTAGTTTTTTCTTTTCTTCCTCCAAAATTAATAAATATTATTTTATTATTTTAACTATTATTTTATTAGTTCATTTTAGGAGGCCCATTTTGAGTTGAAATTTCCTCTAATGGGTGTTCTCCATATCGAGGTCCCTTCCAAGGGGAATTGATGAGTCCGTGAGCCATTCTGACATGGTGAGAGGATTGGTTCCTTCCATGGTCAGATGTATGGGCTGAGCCATTCTATCATGGTGAGAGGATTGGTTCCTTCCATATCAGATATGAGTGTTGAGCCATTCTGATATGATAGTAGGATTGGTTCCTACATGATTAGATATAAGGGCTATTTCCATTCTTGGAATGGAGGTGCCTAGTCAGTTACCAGGAATACTTGGTCTATGACTGAGGGCCATTCTGATATGACTCTAGGATGTGTTCCTACATGATTAGATGTGAGCGCATGGCCATTTTGATGTGATTGAGGGATGTGTTCCCTTTTGATCAGATATAAGGGTTGTTTCCATTCTCTTGGAGAATGGAGGCACTTGGTCAGTTACTAGGAACCCTTAAGCTAGGGTTGAGAGCCTTTCTGACATGGTTGCGGGATGTGTTCCCCCAATGGTCAGATGTAAGTGTAGAGCCCTTTTGACATGGTTCCAGGATGTGTTCCCCCCATGGTCATATGTAAGTGCAGAGCCCTTCTGACATGGTTGTGGGATGTGTTCCCCCCATGGTCAGATGTAAGTGTAGATCCCTTCTGACATGGATGTGAGATGTGTTCCCCCCATGGTCAGATGTAAGTGCAGAGCCTTTCTGACATGGTTGTGGGATGTGTTCCCCCCATGGTCGGATGTGAGTGCAGATCCTTTCTGATGTGATTATAGGATTGGTTCATACATGATCAGATGTGAGTGTTGGGCATGCCTTTCTGACATGGTTGTGAGATGTGTTGCCCCCATGGTCAGATGTAAGTGTTAGGCGGTCCATTCTGACTTGGTGTCAGATATAAGCGCTGAAGAAGACCTACATGGAGGCTAGGCCTACAACCAGCATGAAAAAATGTTGGCTCTGTAGAACTTCCTGTGAGGAGAATAATCATGAGATAGCACCCGTGATGATCCAGTGATGATGATCTAGCAGTGATGATCTAGATCAAGTGATGATCCAAATCCAGAGATGATGCTCCAGTGATGATGATCCAGATCGAGTGATGATGATCCAGATCGAGTAATGATCTAGATCCAGTAGTGATGATCCAGATCCGATGATGAAGATGACTTGAAGTTGAAGATGAAGATGACTTGAAGATGAAGATGACAAGAACTTAATGATGATCCAGATGATACAGAGAAGAAGACTTGTGCTGATAAATTGTATCGAGAGAATACCTTCCTATTTAAGAGGGAGTGTTGATGTAATTGTAACTTCAGATTGTATTCACTTGTATTTCTTATGTATTGTAACCCAATGTTTATTCCGGGATGTACTTGTGTCATGTCATGCCCCGATGTTCCTATCGGGAGGTTCTATAATGTAAACAAGTCATGTCAAGTCATTATGGGTAACCCTCCTATTGATCAAGGGTTAAAGTCCTTGCAGTTTCGGAGCACTAGGGTTATTAGACTCACCTAGTGAAGTCGTCCCTAGTTGGGTTTAGTCAAGTCAGGAATTAGTATAAATAGAGAGCTAGCCTCTCTATTTATCACACGCTCACTCACACTCAGTTATAGCGCATAGCTGAGGAAGAGAAAGACACTAGAGCAAGGAAGAAATATGTTACTACAGTCAGGAGATCCTCTTACTATTTTGGGGTTTTACTTTTGGTGTTGATTCTATCCCTGAGGAAGTTGCGGGGTTTTCTCCATTTATGGTTTCCCCAGGGAAAAACACTGTGTTCATTGTCTCTTGTGTTTGATTGCTGTGCTTCTTGTTCTCTCAATTAAAGATCCTAATGTTATGCTAGCTTAATGTAAAAAATCTAATAGCAAGCACCTTCCCTTCCTTCCCTTCTTCCTTTAGGGTAACCCAGAAATGAAAATCATTTCCAAAATAGGCTTGGCATTCTCCTCCATTTCATTGAATATCTTGTCAATCCTCTCCTTTCCTTAAGGATACCATTAAATCATTAGGTAACCCTCTTGCCTCATATTTCCTTTCTACATTTTTCCTTCCTCATTTACTTTTGGTATTCTTCCCTTACAATTCTCATGTCGTGTATCACACACTCTAAGTGGTTCCTATTTATCCTCTTTGTCACTCAATCAAGTGATCATCTCTCTTTGTCTCATTATCTTAGGTTAGGGTCTAACTTTGGATCACCCAATCCATGTTAGGATCAACCTCTATGTCTGTTATCCTTAAATCCTATATCTTATTTGATGTTTGGGTTTCATTTTGTGCTCCCAACACACTCCAATATCCACCCAATATTTCATGTGTAGTGTTTGAAGAATATAGTGGGTCAGAATTGTAGAGTTCAAAATACATTACTAGAACTAGATGAAGAAGGATCCATTTGGCATCAACCAAAAGCATTTTGGGGCACCTTGGAGAAACAATTATGTCACCTCACTATCAATGGATTTTTGATTCATTTGAAGGACAACCCATGAGACAATGCTACTTGGGAACCCTTAACCATTTTGCAACAATTTCCCCATCTTGAGCATTAAGGACAAGGTTGCTTTTGAAGGGGGGTGGGCATGTTAGGATCCTACCCTATCCTCCTTACTTTATCAATGTACAAGTACATATTAAGGATTATTAGATAGTTAGTGGATAATAACTTAATTTAAAATGGACATATTTATTAAATAAAGACCCCTGGGTGGTTGAACCTGATTATGTTGACCTCTTGTGTCCTTTTATCCTATTTTTTGTGTCCCCTTAACATCTATTTAGCATACCTTCTTCATTTACCCAACCCCTACGGTGTCCTCCTTTTATTTTTCTAATCTTCCTTACCATGAATTTCCCCATAAAAAGGTTTCCTATATTGCTATGTACCCTTGTTTTTCTCTTTCTTCTTATCCTCAACCTTTTTCTAATCCTTCCTTCTTCCCTAATATTCTATGAACAAGAACCTTCCCTTCCTTCCCTTTTTCCTTTAGGGAAACCAAACATTTCAAATAATTTCCAAAATAGGCTTGTCTTGCTCCTCCATTTAATTGAATATCTTGTCAATCCTCTCCTTTCCTTAAGAATCCAATTAAAACATTAGGTAACCCTCTTGCCTCATATTTCCTTTATACATTTTTCCTTCCTCATTTACTTTTGGTATTCTTACCTTCCTATTCTCACGTCGTGTATCACACACTCTAAGTGGTTCCTATTTATCCTCTTTGTCACTCAATCAAGTGATCATCTATATTTGTCTCATTATCTTAGGTTAGGGTCTATGTCTGTTATCCTTCAATCTTATCTCTTATTTGATGCTTTGGTCTCATTTTGTGCTCCCAACACTCCAAGATCCACCCAATATTTCATGTGCAATGTTTGAAGAAGGTAGCGGGTCATAATTGTTGAGTTAAAACTACATTACTAGAACTAGATGAAGAAGGGCCCATTTGGCATCAACCAAAAGTAGTTTTGGGCACCTTGGAGCAACAATTATGTCACCGCACTATCCATGGAGTTTTAATTTAGCAGAAGGAAAACCCATGAGACATGTTAGGATCCTACCCTACCCCCCTTAATTTATCAATGTACAAGTCCATAAGGATTATTATATAGTTAGTGGATAGTAACTTAATGTAAAATTGACCTGCTTATTAAATAAAGACCCTTAGGTGGTTGATCCTGATTAATAGTTAGACCACTGATGGGCCTCATTTTGGAAAGGTTTATTGGCCCATATTTCCTTACTTAAGGATTAATAAGGACACATGTGATAATTAACCTTCCTTTTTAATGTTTGATTAATGAATATCTTGATATTTGGTGAGCGTTGTCCTTCATTTAGTTTGGCTTTCCCTGAATTTTTTTAACTTGTCTAATGTGGGCATGCTTGAGCTAAGTATTTATTCAAATAGGAAGAACATGCCGAAGTATGAAGTACATCACTGGTTTTGGTCATCAATGTTGCACATAGTCCCATTCACATGAATATTTCTTAAAAATATCAAGTTGAAGCTCAATTTTAAGTGGCAGATGACTCCCTAGATTTTAAGATTTTTAGTTTCAGTTAAATGCTCAATATTAGGGGTGGAGGACAATAGCTCTCTTTTGAATTTTTGTATAAATTAGTGCTAGTGGGTACAACCCAATGATATATTTTGGTATCAAAACTTTGATCCATAGAGTGGCTGAATGACCTACTTGTATTCATCACTTAATATTTGATACTATATCTAGCATGTAACCTCTGCTTTTGAATGAAGAGATGTATTGATGTTTATTTGAGGGATTAAATGTTTTCTTTAGGTTTTTGTAGTAGTCTTGGAGACCCCCCCTCAAGATAGTATAAAGATAGTATAGGAACCTGTGTAGTAGTTCACGTATTTCCTTAGAATATATGCTTTAGCTATGATTTCTTTGTTTCTCTACGCATTTCAAATTTCGTATAGTTTTTTGTGTGTTTCATATAGTAAGTAGCTTTCATTATTTATTGATGAACAATTGGAAACATTTTATTTTTCAGTACTTCAATTGAGTTTTTTATAACATTCTTTAATTAATTATTAGCAACGTTTCATTTTCATAACTTCAATTGATTTGTTTTTAGCATTCTTAAGTATGTTTATTGCACTAGATTAAGCACTATATATTCATTGATTTATATTATTCTTGAAAATATTTTGTTACAATTTAAATACATTTTCTCTTATGATGTATGAAATTTCCATACACAGTGATTAGATAACCTTGATCCCCTTGCTTCCTAGCTTGGATATTGGGTTGGACCTCACTGGCCCAAGAGGAAGTAGGATTAAGTCAAGGGAGATTGGATCTACAATACTATGATTTAGCAAGTTGTGTGCAGTGGTTAGATATTAGTACCTTATAAGTTTCATATACTTTGCATGGTACATATGAAGTTTGTACATTCCTTGGGTTGACAAGTTAAAGTCAAAAGTGAGGGGTTCAAACATTATTGTGGGAGGTTTGGAAGGAAAAAAATGGATCTATGTTTTAAGATCATTTTCCAAATCTTGTGCAAATAAGTATCAAAATTGTTGTTTCCTTTTTTGAATGCCACAAAGAAAATACTTTGACTGCCACAAGGATCGTTACTATTCCAGCTCTTTATAAAATAAATCTTGTGGTTTTTTTTATGGAGGTGAACAAAGAGGAATGTGTGGTGCTAGCATGGTTGTCAAATTTAGTTTGAATTATGTGGTTAATTTATAGATGGGGGTTGGAAAAGGAACTAATACAAGAGTGGAGCTCATTGCCTTATGGGGACTTCTTTGGTTTGTTAGGAGAATGGGACTCACCTCTATTCTGATTGTCAAGGATTCAAAAGCTATTACAGATTGGGCTAGAGGGGTAACTGCACTTCACTCTTTGTTATTGGAAAATTGGATGGGAAATGTTATAAATTTGATATATGAGTTCTCACACATTACTTTCTAGCATATTTTAAGATAATTAAATGATGAAGCAAATAGACTTTCAAAGAAAGGAATCAGTTAATTGGATGGAAATATTTATTTTAAAGAGCATAGAGATGAAATTCCTATACAATCACACAGATTGCGATTGTTTTGATTTAGGAGTTGTTCATATAGTACACTTTGTTTACTAATTGCTTGTTTTTTTGGGATGGCATATTTCTTATTTTGTTATCGTTATTATGATATGTTTTTTTAATACACGACCTATAAAAATATCAAAGTAGTGTTGGGAGGAGAAAATATAAAAATCTTGTTTTATCAAAGTGGTAATTTATTTTGGATCATGAGAAGAACTCTATTCTTCTGAAAAAAATGTAATTTGTTTTGTAATATAAAAAACAATTTAAGTGCTGAAAAAAAATCATAATTGTGGTCAAGAGAGATGCGTTGGTCTATCATCTCCCTTCTTTGTTGTGTTTTGGAGTTTATTCATCATGTAGTTGTGGAAATTGAACCCAGGTGTTAGAACAATTACACACACAACAATTGTTAATTACACATGCAAATTACTCACAAAGGAGACTGAATATGGAGCAGAACACTAAATTGTATTAAATAAGTGTACAATAGCCATCCCCTTGAAGTCATAGGCTGCCACAATAAATAATTACATGCGAGATTCGAATGCATAAGGATGCCATTCGAATTTGGTCAAAAGCAGCCTTACTAAATCTAAGCAAATCCCCCATAGGTGCATAAAGCAGTTTCCAAATCTGTCTAGGAGCTCATGAATTGGAAAAATCAATTAGGCAAGCTAATAAGTGATGGAAGGAAAACTCATACATGCTTTTCTTAGGAGAAAAGAGTGGAGGATGATGAGGACAAAAAACAAGTTAACTTCACCTAGTCAAACTTTCCCAATTGCCTTAAAACTCAGAAAAAGCAGGCAATAAAGCAGAAAAAGCATACATGCGCTAGGAAGGCCAGGAATAAAGCAGATTTGATTCCAAGTGGTTTCCCAAGCACTCCATGACTCAAATTTAGCAAGTTTGACTACTTTGGATGTGTGGAGGACAACTTGCATAAGGTGGAATATGGAAACTAGGCAAATAAGACAAACAATGGATTAATTAATGTCTAAGGTGATTAACTATGGGTTGATTATTCTAACAGTAGTTAATTAACCTTTGAACTTTCACCAGTAGGCAGTTATGTGACAAAACTGAAAGTCATCGTGGTGGTGAAGAATGCTAACCTAAGTGAAGAACGATGTGAGATGGTGTGTAAACAAAGACGATTGAAATAAGCCATGTGCATTTTGTATTTGATGGACAAACAAGTAGACTGCTTAGCTTATAATTCTCTGTTGTAGGTGTTCCTCATTAACAGAGCTTTGCCAAATGCCATGCTGATCCATGCTCACATCATCCAAAGTTCTTTAAAATCTAATTGCACTGACATGGATTTGCCCAATAAACTCCTAAGTGTGTATGCCAAGTGCGAGAATTTAATCGATGGTCTCAGGTTTTCGGAGAAAATTCTTGAGCGAAATGTGGTCTCGTGGAGTATCATGATTGCAACTTACTCTAGGGATGGCCATGACAAAGAAGCGTTGACACTTTTCAATCAAATGCAAGGAACATGTATTCTACCCAATCAATTCCCTCTATCCATCCTTCTCCCAGCATGTACTCACTTGGAAGCAATAGTGGAGGTTCATGAATAAATAATCAGAAGTGGGTTTCACTCTGAAGTTTTTGTGGGGAATTACCTTCTTTACATGTATGCAAAGTATGGGGAGATCAACACTACACGTTATGTGTTTGATAAATTGCTTAGACAAGATGTTGTCACATGGAATGCTATGATTGCAGGATATGCACAAAAGGGGTATGTTAATGAGGATCTGGACCTATTTGACAAAATTCATGAATGAAATGTGGTATCCTAGACATAAATGATTGTGGGATATGCATAGAATTGCATGGTTGACGACACTGCCAAACTATTTGATGAAATGCCTGAAAGGAATGTGGTATCCTGGACATCAATGATTTTGGGTTATGCTCAGAATGTACGTGTTGATGAAGCTTATAAACTGTTTGAGAAGATGCCTGAGAGGAATCTAGTCTCTTGGACTGCAATGATTACAGGATATGCATAGGATGGGTGTGTTGATGAGGCTCTGACTCGCTCTTTAAATAAATTCCACTACGAAATGTGGAATCGTGGAATGCAATGATTGCAGGATATGTACATAATGGCATAAATGAAAAGGTCTTGAAGCTTTCCAAGAAATTCAAAGCCAGTCATGAAGCCAAATTCAATGACTCTTGCTAGTGTTATTAGAGCATGTGTCGATCTGGTAGCATTGGAATAGGGCTTGGATATCCATGAAGAAGTAATCAAGAGTGGAATTCAAACTGATTTGTTTGTGCCTAATTCCCTTGTAAACCTATATGCGAAATGTGGGAGCATGTAAGTTGCATGCAGCATGTTTGACAAAATGGATCACAAATATGTGGCATCATGGAATGCAATGATTTCAGGATATGGTGTGCATGGATTTGGTAAGGAATCCCTAAGGCTCTTCGAATAAATGCAACACTATGTAATATCACCGGATCATGTTACTTTTGTTGGATTTCTGTATGTGTGCTACCATTTAGGCCTAGTGGATGATGGCCTGTAATACTTTAATTGCATGAGTCACTATCATCATAATACACCCACAATGGAGCACTAAGATTGCATGGTTGAACTTTTCAGCTAAGTTGGGAACCTGGATAAGGCACACAATTTTATCAATAGAATTCCAATAAAACCTGATTATATTGTGTGGATTTCTTTGATTGCTACATGTAGAATCCATAAGAATATAAAGCTAGGGGAATTTGTTGCAGAACGCCTCATTGAATTGAATATCCAAAAATCCACACCTTATGTGGCTCTATCAAACATCTATGCTGCAGCAGGACAGTAGGATGGGATCTAAAAAGTAAGGAAAATAACGAAAGATGGGGGGTAAGAAAGAAACCTGGATGTAGTTGGACTGAGGTAAATAAAAAGGTGCATGCTTTCTTTGTAGGATATATATCACACCCATAAAGGAAACTAATCTATGAAAAGTTGGAAATGTTGTCTCAGCAGATGAAAGCAGCAGGTTATGCATCTGCAGGAGATTAGAGCTGAATGACGTGGAGTAGGGACAAGACAACAACTACTTTGGTGATCATGAATGTTAGTGCGCAAGCACTTTGCTAGGAAGTTCATCTTCATGATTGTTTCCAGAAGAAGTCATTTCCATTGCAACAAGATTTGAATATTAATATGAATCACATGTATGTCCAATGAATAAAAATAATAATTATTTTCTTGAAAATTTGATGACTTAGTTCATATTTTTAGGTGTCTTTAGTTATTACATTTATTTTTTAATATAAATATTTTTGAGTTTTTGGGATGTTTTTTGGGGGTTTATGAATGGACTGGTATCAAGTATATAAAGTCTCTCATAAAAAACAATTAAAGGTAAGTTGGCCATCCCATATCTGCATAATACGGAAATTTGGATGAACTGATCCGTACTATTGCAGAATTTCCGTACAACAAAGGCCAATACAACCAAATATTGCTACTATGGTCCTTGAAACTTGCGAGCCCTATTGAGCATCCAACCTCTAGTGGATGGTTTCCTTCTGGGTGTTATATTCAAATTTTTTATAATAATAGTCTTGTAACTATAACTATATAGGGTGACTATCAAAGCATTGCATTCCAAATATCTACGGCATCTAGGGAGAGTCTTCAACCTCTATCCTCTATTTGTTCTGGATTTGAACCATTCAAACTAGTGGAACACCTTGCTGTTTGCAGGAGGTGAAATATTCGAGCTAACAAATATGGCAACTCTGCTCGGGACTAGATATATGTATCAGTTATTCTTTTCTTCCTTAGTTCTTCAACTCTTGTCCGAATTTAGGCTCCTTCTTCAACTCTCTTAAGTTAGATCTACTCCCTGACCGAATCTGTTTAAATTTGAAACCTCCAGATCTGTTCAGATCTGAGTCATTTCAGTCTTTTATCCTCTGTTTCCATACTCAATTCAACAATATTTTCCTTGATCTAGCCTTTTTTTGACTAGATCCTTCGTTCTGTGTTGTGTTTTGGATTTTTTCAGGGAACCACACATGTTCTGTTGGCAAGAAGCGGTGCCACCGCCTGAGTCAAGTTAGCCATATGTGGTGCCACCACCTGAATCCAGTGATCAAGAAGTGGTTCTGCCTCAAACCACCTGCCAGCAGCTTCATCTGTGTAGTGCAAGGTAGGCCCTGTTCTAGACTTTGTATTTTGATTTTTTTGTGTTTTTGGCTTAATTTTTGATGAAAATGAAGTGTATTGGAGGGGCCATGAATTGTATATTTTGCAGTCGCTTTGATTGTTGTATTCTTTCTGCATTCAAAGAGAGTTTATGTTTCTTGCATTGGATTTTGCATTCTTTTCTTTGCTTGAAACCTCTTGCTCGTTTCTATAGATATTATTCATATGAATTGGAAATATACATTTCATTTTCATGTGTAAGCTTTTGTTTGTTTTGGACTTGGAATGTGATCCATGTTGTTTTGAGTCTTTCTTTGCTTGGGGTGATTCTTGTTTCCTTTTGCATTTTGATTTTTTCAGTGCTTGGTAGGAAAGATTGGTTCTTCATTTCCTTATAGGATTACCGGTCTGGATTTTTAATCTGTTAATTCCTATTACACCTAACGTCTCAAATGTCACTTCTCCTCCAGGAGAGGATCGACCTCAACCTAATCCCTCTCCTTCTTCGTCGGTTGTTGTTTCCCCCCTTTCTTCTTCTTCACTTGACCAAAGATATGTGATTAGTAGTCATGTGGATAGGAAGAAGAAGAAAGGGAAAGGTAAGAAGAATAAGGATAAGAAAGAGAAAAATTAGCAACCATCTACTCTTGATGGTGTCTGCTCTAAGAGAACACCCAGAAAACCCAAGTTCCCTTGTAAGCTTTGCAAGGGGGACCACCTTCTTAAGGAGTGTCCTGGTATCTCCCATGCACAAGAAGAGTGGTCTAAAAGGTCCAAACCGTCTGTGTCATCAACCTATGATAATCATGTTGATGATACTCCCTCAACCAGTGAACCATTGGTAAAAGGTTGTAAGGGTAAAGTCTTGTATCCTTGTTTAATATGCAAGGCTATGCATCATACTTTTCTTTGTCCAAGCATGGATGAGGCTTCACATTGGTTGGAAAATATTACTGATCATCAACAGGTGACTCCAGTAATTGATAGTAAGTTATCCCTCGAACCCCCATGGGTTGATAAAGTGGCCGATCCAGTTCTAACCTTAGTCAATCCCACTCTTTCGTTGAAGAGTGAAGTTGAAGTGGTCGAGTCGATGTCATCTCCAACTGATTCCACTCTTTAATCAGAGAGTGTTAAGACTGAAGTAGTCTCTTTGACCAAATATTTGTCTTGTTCTTCTCTTCCAGGAGAGAATGAACCAAAATTTGTTGAAGTTTTTATGCTTCGTTCTGATTGTTCTCAACAAGGGGAATTTTTTTTTGTTTTGACAGAACCCTCTCCAAGTAATGAGGTTATTTCCTTTGACTGGAGTAACCTAATAGAGTCTCATCTTGATTCAAGTGTTCCTTTCTAGATAGTTGTGAATGTTACTTAGGCAGATAGTTCGCACTATTATTGATGAAGGGGCTTCTATTAGTATTATATCCTCAACTGCTTGCCAAGATTTAGGTTCTCCTCGTCTTGTGCCAGCCACTGATCAGATACTGGATTTTAATCAAATACCTACTGCATTTTTAGGGACCCTTCCTTATTTTCCTATTACATTAGGAGGGAAAACTGTCTGTATTGATGTTATGGTGGTCCAAGGTCCTTTAGATTTTAATCTACTCCTTGGATGTGATTATGTTTATGCCATGAAATACGTAGTGTCCACACTCTTTAGATTTATGCATTTTATCCATGATGGGAAGATTGTGACCATTGATCAGCTTTACTTTGTTACACCTGACCATCGCATTACTCCTAGTAATCAGACTGCCCTAAATGTGCCGCATGTTCTTGTGATTCCTTCCTCTTATTCTAGTTAGCTTCTTCCCATCATAGGTAAAATGGGGGGCATGGCTCTAGTCTATGGACATCATAATGGAGCTAAGCCGCTTGCTTTTATGAAATGGGGGAAACCTACCAACCTCTAAATATCATGTTGGGTAGGAGCAGGTTTTAGAGCATAGTTTACTTTTAGTTTCAAGCTCGTTAAAAAATAAAACCACTCCTTAAGAATAGTTTACCCTTTTTGTTTCAAGCTTGCATAAAAATGAAACCATGTTGAGAGCATAGTTTACTTTTGGTTTCAAGCTCGTTAAAAAATAAAACCACTCCTCAAGCATAGTTTACCCTTTTGGTTTCAAGCTTGCATAAAAATGAAACCATGTCTAGAGCATAGTTTACTTTTGGTTTCAAACTTGTTAAAAAATAAAACCACTCCTTAAGCATAGTTTACGCTTTTGGTTTCAAGCTTGCATAAAAATGAAACCATGTGTTGAGCAAAGTTCCCATTCTATGTCAAGCATTTTAAAAAATGAAATAGCACCTGACCATCATGTTAGGTTCTGACCATCATGTCATTTTTCCATGAGCAAAGTTTCCATTCTATGTCAATCTTATTAAAAAATGAAATGGATCTCCTCAAGCATAGTTACCTTCTATTTCAAGCTTGCATAAAAAAGAAATCATTCCTGAGCATAGTTCATAGCTTGAAAAATGAAATCATTCCTGAGCATAGTTCATTTTCTATTTCAAGCTCGTTAAAAAATGAAGTAGGTTTCCTTTAGCATAGTTTACCTTTTGGTTTCAAGCTTGCATAAAAATGAAACCATGTTCCAAGCATAGTTACCTTCTGTTTCAAGCTTGCGTAAAAATGAAACAGATCCCCTTCCCTTGAGTCGAGTCTTCACTTTAGTGTTAGAACTTGAACCTTCTTTTCACATGCCTGGTTCTTGTTCTTCCTACCCCCCTAATGAACATTTTCACATTAGTAACCAGGTTTTTAGGTTGTCTATGGAAGAAGAATCGTCAAATGAAACAAAGCTTGGGGGCATGTCAAGCCGCTAGCAACCATGCTAGGGGTAAGCTTCGCTAGCAATCATGCTAGGGGAAAGATTCCAACCTCTGTATACCATGTTAATGGGATTTTTCAAGCATAGTTTACCCATTGGTTTCAAGCTTGCATAAAAATGAAACCAATCCTTGAGCATTCTTTCAACTGATCTTCGAGCTCGTTAAAAACAGTTAGATGGTGTTGAGCTTACTTTTCATTTTTCGTGCTCTAGTTAAAACATGAAAAGTGGTTTGAGCTTAGTTTATTAATTTTTCATGATATGGATTCAAACATGAAAAAGGTTAATAGAGTCTTCTTTAAACTCTTTTCGGACTCTTAAAATGTGAAAAGATCATCGAGCGATCTTTTCTTCTTCACGCTCATTAAAGTATTTGAAGAGTCGTCCATCTGATGGTAGGTTATCTCTTTTTTGGTTCGAATAGGACTATTTACAAAAAAGGAACATTCTAGCCAATCATGACTGGAAGAGTTCTCTAAGGTATGATTTTATACTTTTTCAGGCCTTAGAGACTAAATCATACAAAAAGGACCCTTTGGAGTCTTCTTCTGTATTCATTCAGACTCTCTAAACATGAACGATATCGTGTTTTCTTTTAGTGGACTCGTTAAATTAAACATTGAGAGACTCGTTTTGGGATTGAACCCCTCCTCTCTCAGGTTCATAAAATATATGAGTCTGGACTTGTCTTCCGACAAGCTATATCGAGTGTTTGTTACCCTCTTTAAAATCGTAAAACCGAAAAGAGGCACTCATCGATCATGATGGTGGAAATGGGAAGGGAATCATTTTGCAAATAATGGCAGTTGTTTGTTGTTACCTTTGAACATGGCACTTGTCTGCACAACCATGTCAGTCAATTGGGTATTCAGCTGATCTCCATGACGATCCACTTTCATGAGTCAAGTCACTCCTTTGAGTCTTTCGAAAGAATGCATTGTCCACTGTCGCATTGTGTGTCTGTCCCGTCTATTCATGCTGCCAAGTCTTTTGTCGTGCCGCCCGATGTTCAAAGGGGATCTGAAGAAGTGTCGCCTTTGTAGTCCACATAGTCTTTGTGTTAGTATCTTCGAGTCGGTCATATGGTTACTACATAATATAATTCCAGAACTATGTTCTGAGTTTCGTGTCGTCGATGTGGGACTCATCATGGCCCTCCTTTGACGAGACTTTTCCCATCAACATCAGCTCATCATCTGGGAAATTGTCTTAGAAACAATATTTGGTACCTTGAGATCCGTATTCATTAATGATAGATTCTCTCGCTCTCGACATAGGTTCACATCATTGACCTTTGATTGATAGAATCGACTGGGTGTTCAACATCAAGAAATCTATTCACACTTAGTATATTGTACTAGGGTACCTTGGGAATAATTGACATCAATGATGATCTCCCTTGCACTTGTTAATGGTTCACATCATTGACCGGTAATCAAGTGGTTTCTACCATGTTCGATTTC
This sequence comes from Pseudotsuga menziesii, assembly GCA_001517045.1. NCBI lineage: Eukaryota > Viridiplantae > Streptophyta > Pinopsida > Pinales > Pinaceae > Pseudotsuga > Pseudotsuga menziesii. The sequence goes on from LPNX010112960.1 coordinate 610,905, forward strand.
AGATCATTGTAATCACATGGATAGAATCGTACTTTGTGGAAGATGAGACGAAGACCCTGGGTATTTGTTTAAAGCGCTCATTGCTTTTCCCCAGGTTGCGATGGAGTTTTGTATATCTAGCATGGATACACATTTGTATGGTCATGGCTATGCTCAAATTTGTGTCTGTATGACATAGATCTACATTGTATGTCTGGTAGCTATGTCCAAGTTTGAGTCCTCTATCACATGGATCTATGATGTATTCTAGTATCCATGCTTTCTTATTCCTCTCATGGATCTGCCTTGTATTGGTCTGCAGCCATGAGTTTGGTTACTTATGTCTATGAGTCAACATACTGATTTACTACAGATTCCTACTTAACGACTTTGTCCAATCGAGCCGACATTTTTGCCTCATGGCAATGACTTGTTCTCTCAAAGCTCTCATTTATCATATCCCTCTAAGACTCATGCTTTTAGGGGAATCCTATTATACCAAATTCCTATCACCATCATGTGGTAAGACATTTGACATACCTACTTGCCCTAAATCCCAGCTTCTGGAGTGGATACCCATATCATTTGTCAATCTTTTCATACAAATTCCCAGCACCGCGCTTGACCCTTTATCCATACGCAGTACCCTTGTTCGCACCACCCATACTCTGTTTCCCACAAGCAGTGCCACCACTTATGGCCCTTAGTCCATAAGCGGTTATTACCAGAACCACTCTTTCATTGAAGGAGAAATGCGGTACCCTGGGTAAAAAGGGAAAAAGAGAAGCTTCTCGAGGCTTATAGATGATAAGCCTGGAGATAACCCTTATCCCTACTGTTGTGGGTATGTTGAGCTCAAGATCCCCCATCCTAGGATCTTGGAGTCCACCTCACCCACAAATATCTCAACCTACCCTATCCATTTATACTTATAAATACAAGCTGATGGCCATGGTTGAGGGGGAGAACTATGATGGCATTGTTATGCTGTTTGATTGATCACTTGGTCCACATCATTGGAGAGCATAGAGAGAGCTAGAGTTGGATCTTATGGGGATGAGAATGCTTGGTTTCATGGAGATGCATGTGAACACTAAGGCTTGGTTGTAAACTTCTTCATATTTTTTTAATGCAAGTTGATTTCTGTCCCACATATATTGTTGATGTTTGATTTCATATATATGTTGTTATATTCCTTAGTCACTAGCATAGATTAGTAGATCATGTTCTGGTTGCTTTGATTTGTTTCATGTTGAGCTTATTGTAGGTACACAGGGTGACTATCAAAGCATTGCATTCCAGATATCTATGGCATCTAGGGAGAGTCTTCAACCTCTGTCCTCTATTTGTTCTGGATCTGAACCATTCAGACCAGTGGAACACCTTGCTATCCGCAGGAGGTGAAATATTCCAGCTAACAGTACCATGGCCATGGATTCAATTATTTCGTCGACTAGCTAGATCCGTGGTGTGCTACCATGATCGGTACCATCCTCCACCTCAGGCTTAGAGACCTAGGTGTATATTTCTGTATGAACATGTAGTATGTTTTGGTGGCTTGGAAGCCCCAATTTTGTATATGACACTTATGTATTATGACGTCACCTTTTTTGGACTTAATGAAAAATATTTATGATGATATATTATTATTCTATTTACATGTGTAAAATTTGTTTGTGAAATTATTATGGTCTGTGAAACAAATTTCAATCTAGTACATAGTTAGCATATGAATCAGCAACGCGATTAAAATTTCTTGAAATATGAATGTATGTTATGCTCTCAAATTTCCATTCTATCAATATTACAAGCAAGAATATTCGTAACAATGTCGGGTCCCTAACATGATACAAGCCATTAAGTTGCGAGACCACTAACTGTGAATCAAGACGTACCTCAAAAGAAAGAAAACCATGTGAAATGGAATCCCGCAATAACTCAATAAACGATGCTATATTCAACAACATTGTTCGAAGAAGGCCGTAAACATACACCTCTTGAAGACAACACTTGACCCGTAGGAGTATAGATCACCCAAGCAGTCGAAGCTGACTTTTGAGTGTTGCGGCTAGCACCATCAGTGAATCCTGTGTAAGTGGAAGAATCATTCAACATCTACCATAACAAATGAAAGATAATCAACAAACTCGATCACCATAAGAAGACCTAACTATGCAATGCAAAAAATGTACAATAATATACAAAAGTCAGCCCTGGCTGAAAATCATGCATAGTACTTTTTACAATAGATCCCATTTCTAGGCTCTGTCAAGGCCGTCCCTTCATAATCCACCAACTCATAGGCACCTTTCTCTAAAACATGCTTAACCATGTAAGGACCATGCCACACTGGGTTGAACTTTCCTGCCTCCAAGGGTTCCTTAGATTGATCCCACAAAAGGACCAAGTCACCTTCACTAAACCTCCTAGGATGGACAAACTTATCATAATGGACCTTAATGTGACACTTGTTAAACTCAAGAGCCACTAAAGAATCTTTATGTTGCTCATCAAGTTTCTCCAAGTGGACTATATGTTCTTCCAATGCGAAAGTTTCTAGTAAAAGCTCCACAGCTAGCTTCAATGAAGGGAACTCGCATTCAACCAGTAATAATGACTCCACCCCATGCACAAGTTGATAGGGAGAAAAAATAATGGCAGTCTTAACCGCGGTTCTATAGGACCACAAAGAAGGATACAACATGATATGTCAATTATTCTTGCTTTGTGCTATGCTTCGTTGGAGAATGGACTTAAGTGACTTGTTCACTGCTTCAACCTATCCATTCTCTTGTGGATAATAAGAAGAGGAATTCTCTTGCTTATACCCATACCAAGGGTTTGCGGTTGAGATGAGAAAGATATGCTCATCAACAAGAGAATCCTCATGAACCTCTTCTTCATCCAAATTTAAAAAATCTGATATGAGCTCAGCAAAAACTAATGATTTCTTCGACTTTGCCGAAACAAATTCGAGATCAAACTCTTGCAATATGACAATCCATTTATTATACTTTTCCCCAATCATCCTTCTAGTGAGGACTAATGGAAATGGATTGATATGAGCTACGACCAAAGTTTGGCGAAGGAGTATGTAATGCCTAAAACGCTGAACCACATGGATGGTTGCTAAGGCTACCTTCTCCAGATGGGTATAACAAAGTTCTGCATCAATAAGGTTTTAGCTAAGATAGTATATGACATGCTCATGGAGCTCCTCATCCTCTTGAACTAATACCATACTAGCCGTCTCTTGAGACGTGAACACATAAATAAAAAAGACATGGCTATAGTTTGGTGGACTAAGCACGGGGGCCAATGCCAAGGCTTTCTTAAGAGCATCAAAAGACTCCTGGGCTCGCTCGTCCCAGTAAAAAGGGATGTCTTTCTTCAACAAACAGATGAAGCCTTTAGTCAAATTTGAAAAATTGACCATGAACCTTTGTAAGAAGTTCTCCATACCTTGTAAACATTGAATATGTTGAATGTTAAATAGGGGAGACAGTTGAAGCATTGCCTCAACCTTCAAGGGATCGACTATAATACCCTCCTTGGACACAATGAATCCTAGTAAACAACCAACCTTCACAAAAAAGATGCACTTGTCAGGATTTAATCAAATTTGATAATGACGACATCTTTCGAAAACCAATCTCAAATGATAAGGATGACACACTCTCAAATGAGAGTGAGTAGCTAGATCATCCTAATACACTTCAATAATCCTTTTAAGATCATGGAAGGAAAAGTTCATGGCCCATTGAAATGTAGCTCGGGAGTTTTTAAGTCCGAAGGGCATCTTCTGATATGCAGAAGCTCCCCAAGGACAAATAAATGCTGTCTTATGTTAGTCCTTCTATTTAATATGTATCTGATTATATTTGGAAAATCCGTCCATAAAAGAAAAAACCTCACTTCCTGCACACTCATCCAAAATTTGATCAATAAATAATGTAGGGAAATCATCTTTAGTACATGCTCGATTTAAATCATGAAAATCAGTGCGTATACGGATCGCTCCCTACTTCTTATCCATCGGAACGGGATTTGAAACCCACTCCATCAAGGGAACGGGATAGATAAAACCAACTTTGAGTATTTTCTCTAACTCTGCTTTAATAGCGGGTGCTTTCATAGGATTCATGACACGTAAACGTTGTCGAACTGGTTTTGTATCCAGATAGGTTTTGATTTCATGTTCGATAATGCGAGGTTCTATTCTTGGCATCTCCTCGTATTACCAAGCAAAAACATCACGCAACTCCTTGAATATCTTGGTGTACTCCTTAATCTCATCATGGGAACAATCTTCCCTGATGTAAATGTTCTCAATCTTACCAGGATCATGAGAAATGTTGATAGCAATCATTGATGATAGGTTAGCCATGTTCCCTTTAGCAATCTGACTAGGAGAGCTTAATGGGACCACGGGGATACCAAATTTCTGTCTTAGAATCACCCTAAAGTCATCTCACTCTAAACGATCAAGCTTAGAAAGGAAATACAATCTATGGTGCATCTCTCCCCAAGGTTGTTCTATCCCATACATAGCCTTAAGAATAGCTTCATCAGATGGAAAAAATCATCAAGGAAGTCTTGAGAGTGAGATGACTCTACTGCCCAAGCAGGCAACACATAATGGTCCTCCTCCTCTGTCCTTGAAAAGGATGGACTAGGCTCTACAACATAATCAAGATTCACTTTATATGCCACCAATGTTGCAGGAAACAACGTGTCTGTCTCGGTAGGTACAGAGTTATCACCTTTAGCACTCTGTGAAGGAAGAATCCAAGGATCCTCCATATGAGAGGTGCGAAAGGAGACCGAATTCAATGAGGTTGGATCCCTACCAAGAATAGACCCAATCATAAGATCAAGAACAGGAAAACTAAAGGTTCCCATGAGAGAAGGATCATACCCACACCCACATTCTCAGTTGCGAGCTGAGAATGATCGATAATCAGGATAGAAGCTCCCGATGATGCCTTAACACTTGGATTCTGTAAATATTTTTGATCAATAGTAATGATCTTCCCATTCAACAAAAAATAAACCACTTGGACTGGGGAAGAGGCTACAACTTGCATACTGTACATCCAGTTCCTACCCAGCAAAATATTGTAGTCAAGGGGCGCATCAACCACCTTGACCTCGATCGTGACAGTCTTCCCCCTGCATTGGACCTCTAAGGAGGGAAGTATACCATGCAGTTGAAACAATCTTCCATCAAAAGCAGTCAACATATTCATAGATTTAGACAATGTGGGAGAACCTAATCCCTTCCAACAAGCCAAAGACATCACAGAAGCGGCAGAGTCTTCATTAATCACAATGGGCATGATGGTGTTGTTTAAACACTTTACATCCATCAGAAGAGACACATAGTAAGGAAAGCAAGCCTATATTCCATGATTTTCAAATTTGATCATGGAAGGAGAGCTATCATCACCAACCCCAAGTGTAATAATCCAAAAATTCATAAAAAAATAAATTTTTTTCTTACGACAATTAATGTTTAAAATCATTGCTTAAGAGGGTATCTTAACTGATAACATTTAACATTCTATCATATATAAATCTAGATACTATAACAAAATAACTTATTAAAATTTATATAAGTGCACCCTTTACTAATAATCATTAAATTGTAGAGTTATCAAAGATCAATCTACAAAGTAAAAGAATTTGAAGAAGTAAAGTATTTAGAGCAACCGCTTATTTACTAGTGAGTACAAGGTGCTAAAGTTTGTTTTCTTGTTTGCTAAAGGAACCTCTAGTTATGCCCAAGGCTTACTTAGCTCAATGAAGCTAATGCAGTGAAATGATGATTCTTGTTACAGATCTTTTTACAGGTAAATTATTTTGTTTCTGGTTTCAAGTTCGAGATTATTTATATCAGCTGCAAAAGTAAAAATTCTAGAGTACTTATTTAAATTAAGGCTTTGATTATTTCAGGTATTGAAAACCTATTCTTTTTATAGATTCATTACTATAAAAATTAGTATGTCGGTTATGGTTCTGGATGCTAAACTAGTCATACTCAACAACCAAAGATATCTACTTCTAAAACCTCCATTTCTAGGCTCGTAGATAAATTAAGACATTGTTCTAAGTAAAGGCATGTTAATTAAATAAAACAAAGCAAACTAAATAAAACTAAATATGCTTAATATAACTATGTCTATAGGTTCCACAGATATATATATATATATATATATATATGGATCCTATGCATATCGAGATATAAACAATCTAAGGACTAAAATTTTGCAATACCAATCCTTATTATACAAACATAATAACAAAGTTTATAAGTTTTATTATGTAATCATTTCAACAATGTTTATAAATTTTACTAATGCAACATATTAACCATGTTAACAAAATGCAGGTTTAAATGAAATAATTGGAGCTATAGGGAAAACCCACACAAAATTCGAAGAAGTGGATTCCACGCGTAATAAGATCAGTGGATAGGGTTTTTAAAGTGGACAACCCTAGCCATAAAACTGACCAAAGCCTGAATTTTCGTTTGTCTTCCTTTTTCTTCACTGGTTTATGGGTAGAGCCGATAGGATCACGGCCTCAATGGGCCTGCGTTTCCCAGGTTGATCTTTTAGAGTGGTAAACACCTTTTAACAATCGAGATGAATCTCTCTAGCCAATGGTAGAGTGGCTAAAGGTGAAAGTTCTCGCTAGTTGTCTTCCTGATCGTATTATCTGTGGTAAGAAGGCTCTATGGTGGCGTTGATAGTTTTTCTTTCCCACTATTTGTCGTGGTCTCAAACTGCGAGCTTCTCTTTTTCGGTGGTTCGATGCTATTTTTTTCCTTTGCTAGGGTTTGAGTAGCTATGGCATGAAAATGTGAGGTAACCTTCTTCTACTTCAGTCATTTTAGTTCTTTTTACAGTAAAAAGGTTTTTCTTTTAAAAGAAAATATTATAACGATTTTCTCTTTGGTTTTTGTGTAGGTAGAGATACGACCAAGACTCATCGTCATGGAGCTGAAATGAAGGGGTTTTCTTGAGAAGATATGAGTTTTCGAGTTGATGTTCACTACACAAGTTGAGTTGGTAAGCTTCGGCCTTACCACTTGGGGTTTTGTTCAGCGATGTGTAGGGTTTTGCTAGCGATGGTGCTGTGACTTGTTTAGTTTAAATAATTATTTGTAAAAATCCGTATGGCCATAGCTCCGTTATGTTAGGTTGTGTTTATGCATACTAGGATTTTTCAGACTTGTACGTTTTGTATAATCTTTAAAAACTTGATAGTGTTGAGGGAAAAGAATTTGGTACTGAGTTGTGTTGTAGGAAGTATTTGAAAGACTTGAACTGTTGAGTTCTTATACAATACAGGTTTTTTGAGATTAAAATCTATAATGACAAAATAAAGTTCCTTTTTGTTGTTTTTACCTGTATTTGGTTAAATATTTTATGAAAGATGATAAGGATCATTTTGTCATAAGAAATCTATAAATTTGATTTTGTTTTTAAATTGAATTTATTTAAATGAAAATTATATGTGGAGGATAGTTCTTATATTTTCTTTAATATAACAATTTGTATTTACATATAAAAAAATAAGGAAACATTCCTCCTTGATTTTAGGGCGTGTCTTGGTGACCTAGGTATGACAGTGTAAAAAGATTTAGAAACATATTTTACCATGTTTGTGTATAATCTTCAATTTAATTTTGGGAAAATATAAATTGGTTATTATATTTATATATTGAAAGATTTGAAAACAGTGAGGGTTTGGAGGAATACTATAACTTTGAAGGAAATAAGAAAATAATAACTTAGTTTTGACAAGTTTTCTTATTTAGGGTTTTGACCCAAAGAAAAATTTTAGTATTTTCAATTTAAATTATACTCTGCATTGTTAATTTATTTTACTTTTTATTATCTAATATTTGATGCTTGTACAACATTACTGAAATTAACATATCTATTATTTATAAAACCTAAATTATTACTATAATTTCATTTTATTGTTTGTTTAATCTAATGTTGATCCATCTGCATTCTTTCCCTATTATGTGTTAGTTAATAGTTATATAAATATTGTGTTTACCCTTGGAGAGAAAATAAATTTACTATGCCAGGATAAACACAGTTAGAAAGCTATGTAGGTGTTTCAGTAAAACATTCTTTAAACTGTTTACAAAAATAAATAAGAAACTGTGTCTAACTAAATAATACTTCTGGAAGAAAGGAACCTTTCTTTTAAACATTTCTAGAAAGCCTATCAGTAGAAGGTAAACAGTCATATTCATACACATCTTGATTTGATTTAATCATCAATCTTAAATTCACCTACTGTACTCGAGTACTACCTCTTCGGAGGTGTGGAAAAATACAAGAAGGAATTTTCTTTTATTCTCTATCAAAATATTTAAAACCCTAATTCATTCATTCGCTTACATATTCTACCAGAATTTATTTATATTTGAATAATAAGAGATTTAACTATCTAATTTTAAAAACAAATGAATCATTCATATAAATGCATCAACTCCTAAATTCCTACATTGTACTTCCTATGCTTGCATATAGAAAATAAATTAACATTTAGAACCTGGTAAGATAGTAGAGGAGACAACAGCCTAAGGAGACTGTTCCACCCAACCGATTCCTGAAGTTAGCATAGATGCTAGGCTTAGGACCCCCGAGCCTGTCTACCAATCCCCCTGGTTGAAAGCACTAGGTGAGAGAATGGGTTATGAAACCCCTGCAACTCCATTGAGTAATCAGCAATAATACTTCTTCCTATAGCAGTAAGAACTCAGCCAAAACAACTGCACTAGTTCAGTAAATCAACATTTTCACACTCTAACACTTCTGCCTTTCCCCTCCATCGAATATCTTATGCACAAATTTCACTCAGAAATTTCACAAGTAAAAATTGAACCCCTCTTCCGAATTCGATGGGTAGTTTTATAAGCATGCCTAGGTATTTTGGGTTAGTTTTTCAATTAATGAGCCACTTTCTCTTGTTCCACTTTCTTGGGGAACATGACCACAAAAAATAGGGAAGTTTCCTCCTGCAACAACTAGAAGTAATTTGAGGATGCTTCCAAGTGTCAATCTACTCTCAGCCCAGTCTATTCCACCAAGTGGCCAGTAGACACCCATTTAATAGCCTCCTTAAGCTATTGTCTCATCTTTTATTTATTAATTAATAAAAGATTCAACAATTAAATACAATCATCCTTGACCCCACTTAGTCAATAATTACAAACTTTACAATAAAATTAAAACATGATGTCTTATCCAACATAATTGTTTTTTACAATTTGGGGTATGTGACATACACACCCCCTTTAATATAACATCATCCTCGATGTTATTTTATTCATCGTCCTCAGAGCTGCCCTGTAACATAATTGGATATGATGCCCGCATATGACTCTCTAATTCCCAGGTTGCTTCTTCTGGACTAAGGTACTTCCATTGCACCTTCACCTGTCCAATGGTGTGATTCTAAACCAAGATCTCTCTCTTGTCGAGGATACAATCTGGTTCCACCAGAAAATCTCCTTCGGGTTTCACCTGCACATCATTCCAATTTATAACATGAGTAGCATCATGTACATATCTGTTTAAAACAGAGACATGGAAAACATTATGAACTTTTAAATTTGGCGGTAAAGCCAGTTGGTATTCCACCTATCCCATTCTGGACAATATTTCAAAAGGCCCACAATATCTGGGTGCTAGCTTAGCACAACATTCTAACTTTAAAGAACTCTTTTTAGGCCTTACCTTTATGAAAACATGTTCACCCACCTGGAACTCTTTCTGAGTTTGTTTAAGATCTGATTGACTTTTATGTCTCTGTTGTGCAACCTTTAAATTACCTTGCACCTGCTTTACAATTATCTCCATCTCCTTTAATAGCTCAGGTCCTGGTACTAACCTGTCAACTAGGTTACTCCATGAAATGGGAGTATTACACTTTCTGCCATACAAAATTTCAAATGGACTGTATTTTGTTGAAGCTTGGTAGTGGTTGTTATATGCAAACTCTACCAAGTGTAAGTAATCCTCCCATTTACGTGGTTGTTTTGTAACATACATCCTTAGCATATATTCCAATATTTGATTTACCCTTTCAGTCTCTCCATCTGTCTGGGGATGAAAAGATTTACTGAAATTTAAAGTAGTATTCAAACCTTTAAATAGAGATTTCCAGAAATTTTCTCGTAAACTTAGGGTCTTTATCATAAATTATAACTTTCGGTATCCCATGCAAATGAAATATTTTAGCAATATTAGCATCCGTGTGGGTGGTCTTTACTGGTATAAAATGAGCTGCTTTACTGAGTTTATCAATTACTACCATAATCGAATCATTCTGATTTTGATTTCTAGGTAAACCTGTAATAAAATCAAGACTGATTATTTCGCATTTCCAGCTAGGGATTGGTAATGGCTGTAAAAAACCGGCTGGATGCTGGTGTTCAGTCTTAACCCATTGACATTTGAAACACTTGGAAATATACTCTGCTAACTCATTTTTTATATTTGGCCAAAAATAATCTTTCCGCAACATGGTTATGGTATTTTGATAGCCATGATGTCCTGAGTAAGGAGTCTTATGTATTTCATTTTTAATCAACAGCTTAATTTTAGGTACATTAGGTATATATGGCCTGTCTTTGTCAAGTATTAATCCTTTATCATTTAGACTATACCCTGTACTTAAACTTTTAGTTAAATTTTATGCCACTTTAGCTTGTAATTTCTGATAATTTTCATCCAATTGTACTCCTTCTTCCATGTGATCTTCTAACTCAGTTTTATAACTACTGATTGCTGATAGGAAATTCAATATTGCATTTCTACTTAAAGCATATGTGACTTTGTTTTATTTTCCATTGATATGTTGGATCTCGAAATCATACTCGCTAAGGAAAGCTAGCCACCTAGCTTTCCTTGCGTTTAAATTTGGTTGATCCAACAAATATTTTAAACCCTTATTATCTGTCATTAACATAAATTTTCTTCTGATTAATGGATGGTGCCACACATCTTCAAAGCATGTATGACGACATCCAAATCTAAATCATAAGTGTTGTAGATTTTTTCATGAATTTTAAGTTTACTAGACTCATATGCAATTACATGTCCTTCTTGAGTTAAGACCCCACCAATACCATCGTTGCATGCATCAATGCATACAACAAAGTCCTCAAAACTTTGTTAATAATGTTTTTAATTTCTTAAAACTTTCTTCACATTTTTTATTCCACTCGAATTTATTTCCTTTCTTCTGTAAATAAGTTATGGGATTTGCAATTCTTGAGAATCCCTCAATGAATCTTCGATAGTAACCGGTGATCCCCATGAATGACAGTACGTCAGTCACATCCTTTGGGATTGGCCATTTTTCAATTGCTTTTAGCATTTTTGGATCAATCGAGATCCCCTCTTTAGTTATCACATGGCCCAAGTATTTTATTTTATCTTTAAAGAAGTCACACTTACTGAACTTAGCATAAAGTTGATGTTCCCTTAACACCTGTAATACAATTTTTAAATGCTCTTCGTGTTCTTGTTTAGATTTAGAGTAAATTAAAATATCATCAATAAAAACAACTACAAATTTATCGATATATTTATATAATACATTATTCATTAAACACATGAAGACAACAAGGGAATTAGTGAGCCCAAATGGCATGACAAAAAACTCATAGTGACCATATCTGGTCCTAAAAGTTGTTTTAAAAATATCTTCATCTTTGATTCGAACTTGATTATAACAAGATCTTAAATCAATCTTTGAAAATACTATTGATTTGCGCAGTTGATCAAATAGATCATCTATGAGGAGAAATATGTATCTATTCTTAATAGTCATTTGATTAAGCTGACGGTAATCAATGCATAAGCGTAAAGTATCGTCCTTCTTTGTAACTAAAATGACAGGTGCTCTCCAAGGAGATACGCTTGGCCTTATATACTTTTTTACACTAAGTTCCTTTAATTGTGATTTTAATTCTTTAAGTTCCAAGATATTCATCCGATAAGGATATTTTGAGTTGGGTATTACACCAGGTACCAATTCAACAATGAAATATAGTTTCCTTTTCGGAGGCAGTCCCAGAATTTCTTTCGAAAATACATCTAAGTACCCACTCGGGATTGGAATATATTCCAGTTTTAGTTTATCTTCATTATTAATTTGTCCTTCATCAATTACATTTACAGCAAAAGCTTTACAGCCTTTCCGAACATCTCTCTTTACCTGCAAGTAAGAAATTTGTCTGATTATTGTTTTCCTAGGAATTCCTGTTACAGTTAATGTTTCCCCTTCATTATTTACACATGTAAATTTTTTATCGAAACAGTTCAAAACTACTCTATGTTGTTCTAACCAGTCCATACCAATTAACATGTCATAAGAGCCGAACGAAAGTACATTTAGCTTCAGATAAGTTTCAAGATCATTCATAAATAAAGTACAGTCTTTTACAAAACTAATCACTTTTATTTTTGCTCCTGTAGCTAGTTGAACCAACCATGAATTTGTAAACTTTTCTACTGGTAAATTGCATTTTTCTACTAAACTAGGAGAAACATAACTCAGGTTAGCCCCTGGATCAATTAAGATAGAAATGGGTGTTTGATTGAGCTTACCTTCTACTTCCACCATGGAAGTTTGATAATCAGCCTGCCTGTTTTCCAGTGCCACGTTGATCCTGGGCATCCCCCTTGCTAAGTCACCAACAATTATCTCTTCCTACACTGTATGAGTGTTGCTGATGGTCTTCTTTCTGTTAGGGTAGACTAATGCATAGTGAGGTCCATTACAATCCCAACATTTTATCTATTCTTTACGTTCATTATTCTTAATGTAGTTGCTGTGAGTATTAGCAAGTTTCTTATTTCTAGGGCCATTAAGGTTTGACTGTGAGTTACCCTTATTTCCTTGAAAATTCTTATTAAGAAAATTACATGCATTATTATTTCCAAAATTTCGATTAGGTGTGAAACCTTTCTTTTTAAGTTCAAAATTATTAGACCTCTTGGCTTTCTAGTTTGACATGTTTTTCCTTTTTGGGTTCTGCTCATAGTAGAAATTTTCCTTTCGTATAGCCTCTTCTAGGGTTTTAGGGTTATCATATTCAATTTTGTCTTTAATGTGAAAAGGTAAACAGCTCATAAACCGTTGTACCTTGGGCTTCTCATCAACAATGTAAGGTACATAACATAGTAAATTAAAAAATTTACTGTTTAACTCCTTCATGTTCATATTTCCCAACTTTAGTTCATAGAACTCTTTAGCTCACTCCTCATAATATTGCTACGAGAAAAACTTCATTTTAAAGTATTTTTTAAACGTACTCCAGTTAATATTCTTTTCCTTAATAACTTTTACTCATTTTAAATCCTGCCTCCAGATGTTTGCCTTTCCAGTTAAGCTGTAAATGGTCATTCTAGATTTTAAATGATTGGAGTAATTATAGATTTGGAAATAATTCTTCATTCTAGACAGCCATGATTCAGCTTCATATCCTTTCTCTGTTTCTCTATTAAAAGTTGGTGGTTTTATCTTCTTAAATTCTCCCGAAATTTCCTCATAAAGCTTATATTTTATTTTTCTAGATTGGTAATTATCTTCACTACTGTCGCTAGAGTACTGGCGATTCTTCCTGTGTGAATCACCATAAATTTCAGAGGATGAACCACTTTCAATTTAAGAATGTTTGGAATTTTTACTTTTATGTTGGTAGAACGTATTTTTAGATCCTGTCTGTTTTTCCTTCCCTTCACTCTTGAATTTGTCCATCAGTATTTGGTTCATCTCCTCTTGAGCTCTTAGAATTATTTCGTTCTCATTTTTAACTGTTTCAATTTCAGTTTTTAATTCTTTAACGGTTCATAATAGTTTAGAGAAATTGTTAGTTATTTCTTCCTTAACCAGTTCTTTTCTAGAATTACTTTGTTCGTTTAATGGGGACCCTTCATCTGCATACTCTTCAATTCCTTCCATACTTGCAATTCTAGTTCAAAAAAAATTTCTGGTAACAACATTTCAAAAGAAAAATAATAAATCAGTACGCATGCATTTTATTTACTGTTTGTCTACGCAAGTTGAGCCGCATTCAGGCCTAGTGTCTAAACATGTTCTCTAATACCATATGTAACAATCCGAAAATTCGTAAAAATTTAAAAAAAAATCTTACGACAATTAATGTTTAAAATCATCGCTTAAGAGGGTATCTTAACTGCTAACAGTTAACATTCTATCAGATCTAAATCTAGATAATCTAGCTACTGTAACAAAATCACTTATTAAAATTTATATATAAGTACACCGTTTACTAATCATCATTTAGTTGCAGAGTCATCACATCAATCTACAAAGTAAAAGAATTTGAAGAACTAAAGTATTTAGAGAAACTGTTTATTTACTAGTGAGTGCAAGGTGCCAAAGTTTGTTTTCTTGTTTGCTGAAAGAACCTATGGTTATGCCCGAGGCTTACTTAGCACACTCAAGCTAATGCAGTGAAATGATGATTCTTGTTACAGGTATTTTTATAGGTAAATTATTTTGTTTTCGGTTTCAGGTTCAAGATTATTTATCTCAGCTGCAAAAGTAAAAATGCTAGAGTACTTATTTAAATTAAGGCTTTGATTATTTCAAGTATTGCAAACCTATTCTTTTTATAATTTCATTATTATAAAAATTAGTATGTCGGTTATGGTTCTGGAAGATAAACTAGTCATACTCAACAGCCAAAGATATCTACTTCTAAAACCTCCATTTCTAGGCTCGTAGATAAATTATTACATTGTTCTAAGTAAAGGCATGTTAATTAAATAAAACAAAGCAAACTAAATAAAACTAAATATGCTTAATCTAACTATGTCTATAGGTTATATATATATATCCTATGCATATCAAAATATAAACATTCTAAGGACTAAAATTTTGCAATACCAAGTCTTATTATACAAACATAATAACAAAGTTTATAAGTTTTATTATGTTATCATTTCAACAATGTTTATAAATTTTACTTGTGCAACATATTAACCATGTTAAAAAAATGCAGGTTTAAATGAAATAATCAGAGCTATAGGGAAAACCCACAAAAAGGTCGAAGAAGTGGACTCCACGTGTAATAAGCTCAGTGGATAGGGATTTTAAAGTGGAAAACCCTAGCCATAAGACTGACCAAATCCTGATTTTCGCTTGTCTTCCTTTTTCTTCACTGGTTTGTGGGAAGAGACGACAGGTTCATGACCTCAATGGGCATGCGTTTCCTAGGTTGAGATTTGAGAGTGGTAAACACCTTTTAACAGTCGAACTGAATCTCTCTAGCCAATGGTAGAGTGGCTAAAGGTGAAAGTTCTCACTGGTTGTCTTCCTGATCATATTATCAATGGAAAGAAGGCTCTGTGGTGGTGTTAACAGTTTTTCTTTCCCACTGTTTTGTCGTGGTCTCAAACTGTGAGATTCTCTTTTTCGGTGGTTGGATACTATGTTTTTCCTTTGCTAGGGTTTGAGTAGCTGTGGCATGAAAATGCGAGGTAACCTTCTTCTACTTCAGTCATTTCAATTCTTTTTACACTAAAAAGGTTTTTATTTTAAAAGAAAATATTATAACAATTTTCGCTTTTGTTTTTGTGCAGGTAGAGCTATAGCTGAGACTCGTCATCACGGAGCTGAAATGAAGGGGTTTGCTTGAGAAGCTACGAGTTTTTGAGTTGATTTTCACTACACAAGTTGACTTGGTAAGCCTCGGCCTTACCACCTGGGGTTTCCTTCCTTTGGCGATGTGTAGGGTTCTGCTAGCGATGATGGCCGTGACTTGTTTAGTTTAAATAATTATTTCTAAAATGTTGTATGGTTGTAGCTCCATTATGATAGGTTGCGTTTTTGCATACTAGGGTTTTTCAAATTTGTACGTTTTGGATAATCTTTAAAAACTTGATAGTGTAAAGGGAAAAGAATTTGGTACCGAGCTATGTTGTAGGAAGTCTTTGAAAGACTTGGACTGTTGGGTTCTTATACAATATAGTTTTTGAGATTGAAGTCTATAATGAAAAAATAAAGTTTCTTTTTGTTGTTTTTATCTGTATTTGGTTAAATATTTTATCAAGGATGATAAAGGATCATTCTGTCATAAGAAATCTATAAATTTGATTTTGTTTTTAAACTGAAGTTATTTAAATGAAAATTATATGTGGAGGATAGTTCTTAGATTTTCTTTACTACAACGATTTGTATATACGTATAAAAAAGGAAACAACCCTCCTTGGTTTTAGGGTTTGGCTTGGTGACCTGGGTATGACTGTTTAAAAATATTTAGAATAATTTAATTTAATTTCTTTTACTCTGTTATTTTATATATAATAAACAAATTTTACCCTGTTTGTGTATAATCTTCAATTTAATTTTGGGCAAATATAAATTGGTTATTATATTAATATATTGAAAGATTTGAAATCAATGAGGGTTTGGAGGAATACTATAACTTTGAAGGAAATAGGAAAATAATAACTTAGTTTTGACACATTTTCTTATTTAGGGTTTTGACCCAAAGAAAAATTTTTAGTATTTTCATTTTAAATTATACTCTGCATTGTTTATTGTTTTTACTGTTTATTATTTAAGATTTGATGGTTGTACAGCATTAGTGAAATTTACATATATATTATTTGTAAAGCCTAAATTATTATTATAATTTTGTTTTACTGTTTATTTAATCTAATGGTTATCCATCTGCATTATTTCCCTATTCTGTATTAGTTAATAGTTATATAAATATTGTCTTTACCCTTAGAGAGAAAATACATTTACTGTCCTAGGATAAACATAGTTAGAAAGCTATGTAGTTGTTTCAGTAAAACATTCTTTAAAGTGTTTATGAAAATAAATAAACAACTGTGTCTAACTAAATAATACTTCTGGAACATAGGAACCTTTCTTTTAAACATTTCTAGAAAGACTATCAGTAGAAGGTAAACAGTCAGATTCATACACATCTTGATTTGATTTAATCATCAATCTTAAATTCACCTATTGTACTAAAGTACTACCTCTTCGGAGGTGTGGAAAAAGAGAGGAAGAAATTTTCTTTTATTCTCTATCAAAATATTTAAAACCCTAATTCATTCATTCGCTTGCATATTCTGCCACAATTTATTTATCTTTGAACAATAAGAGATTTAACTATCTAATTTTAAAAACAAATGAATCATTCATATAAATGCATCAACTCCTAAATTCCTACATTCCAGTTCCTATGCTTGCATAGAGAAAATAAAATAACATTTAGAACCTAGTAACATAGCAGATGAGACAACAGCCTAAGGAGCCCGTTCCACCCAACCAATTCCTGAAGTTAGCTTAGCTTCCAGGCTTAGGACCCCCGAGCCTATCTATTGGTCCACCTAGTTGAAAGAACTGGGTGAGAGAATGGGTTTTGAAACCCCTGCAACTCCACTGAGTAATCAGTTGTAATACTTCTCCCTATAGCAGTAAGAACTCAGCCAAAACAACTGTACTAGTTCAGTAATTAAACATTTTCACACTCTAACACTTATACCTTTCCCCTCCATCGAATCTCTTGTGCACAAATTTCACTCAGAAATTTCACAAGTAAAGATTGAAAACCCCTGTTGAATTTGATGGGTAGTTTTATAAGCATTCCTATATCTTTTGGGTCAGTTTTTCACTTAACGAGCCACCTGCTCTTGTTACACTTCTTGGGGAACATGACCACATAAAATAGGGAAGTTTCCTCCTGCAACATCTAGAAGTAGTTTGAGGATGCTACCAATTGTCAATCTACTCTCAACCCATTCTATTCCACCAAGTGGCTAGTAGACACTCATTTAACAACCTCCTTAAGTTGTTGTCTCATCTTTTATTTATTAATTAATAAAATATTCATCAATTAAATACAATCATCTTTGACCCCACTTCGTCAATAATTACAAACTTTACAATAAAATTAAAACATGATGTATTCTCCAACATAAAATGTTTTTGCAATTTGGGGTATGTGACACCAAGAGGAGACAACAAGGCCTTTCTCTGCAAAGGACAAGTTTGAATCTACTTATAATGTGGAAATTGCACAAGGACGCTGTCCCAAATCCTCGACAATTGAATAGTTATGGGTGGCTCAAGCATTATGATTGTACCCCGAGCGCTTAAGGAATCCCTTAGGAATGCAAGGTGGAACTTCAGGTTTATACATAGGATTTTCAATTCGCAAAGGTCTCTCAGGTGGAGTAGGTTCTTTCCCAAGTTCTAGTTGTGACGAACCATAGTATTTCACATGTGACACAACACTAGCATATTTCACCATGTTGATGCAATCATGACCACTAGCGGCATCCAATGGGTTTTGTGTTCCACTAGACGCACAACTAGGATCCACGGTCCTCAAGTTCATATTTTGATTATTTGGTAAAGGATTTGTAAACATAGTTGGGCCATGTGCTATGAACTTCTAGGCATCTTCCATACGAGGGACCCAAGTGAGTGAGGTGGTCATCCTCGCACAATTTTCAAGGAAATTTTACCTTTTGCTTAGGATTCTTGTCCCCCCCAACATTATTATTGTTATTGTTCTCGTCATTAGTCTCATTATCATTTTTATTCCACCCTTACGATTATTTTTTCCTTTCTTTTTATTCCTTTCAGGTTGTTGGTTACCTTTTGGGTTCAATGATTACATGGAAAGTACATCCTCCGACTGGGTAGGAAGGGACAAAGTTGTAACTTATCTCGACGTAGATTGGTTAAGCGATAACTGGATCACTTGTTTCGTAACCGAATCCGTAGGTTTGGTACTTGCGAAGCAAACAATACTATGGGCATGTGGCCTAGGTTTAAACTTGGGGTTGAAATTGGAATGCAGAGCATTAGGTGTGATCTCATAAAGGATCCCAGACTGAGCATAAATCGAGTCAAACTGCAAGGCCCTAAAAATAGCTTGGTCCTCATTTTGAACTCTGGATGTGGAAACGTACTTCGCGATATAGGGTAACAATGGCTTGAGGAACCACTCTAGGATAAACTCTAGTGGCATAAAGGATTTAATCATCCTCTTCCGTCTATGCCACTCTTGAATATGATATGAAATGTGGGTGGCTTTGTTTTGCTGAAATGTCAACAAGAGTTCGGTACCGACGTCGTAACACACAGGTAGCTGGAATTGGTTGAGAAAAGTCATCATAAGGTCATTAAATGAATAATATGTCCCCCTAGGTAGCTCTATACATGATTTCATAGCAGGAACCGTGAGGGTGCGTTGAAATAGTCTCAAACGGACAGAATCATCGTTCAAGGAATTGGAAGAGCACCAAAGATGGAAGGTCATGATGTGCTCACCGTGATATTCACCAGACTTACCTTCTAATTTGGGAATGTTCAAAGGAAGTTTGATAGGAACTACTGGCCATGATAGGTTATGAGATACAATATCGTTGGTCAATCTCGACAAATCTAGTAGATTCAAAGTCGCAAGGAATGGGAGCCTAGGTTGAGCCAATTGGTTCCATGATCCCTGATAAGATTGGTTTGCATAAGGTTGATTGCTATATACACCATGTACTTGGACAGTGGGATAATAAACTTCTCCCATTTGACCCATATAAGGTTGTAAATAAGGATTGTGATTTGGAGTACCTTTAGACTGGGATGCTACAAAGCCATATTTAGGTGACTGATACATAGTTTGATACCTATACCCATAAGGTTTGTAGTTTTTTCTATAAGATGGTCCATAAGAGGTTCCATAAACTAGACCATGAGATGGTCCATGGGAAGGTCCATGAGAAGATACATGTACTACTAACACATAAGGAGGCACATGGCCCTGTGACACTACAGTGTTAACAGAAGTGGAACGGACATGGCTAGTAGTCAAACTCTAGCCATAAGACCCTCTAGGGTGAGGAAGAGGATGTGCGGTCAAAAAATCATTTGAAGGGGTGGTTTCGAAGACGATGGAACATGTGAAGGAATATAAATCATGCCCCTAATATTCACATGTCTAGGTCCTGGGCCCCAAACAGGAACACTAGTGTTAGGCCTAGGATGTGTGTGTGAAGGACCCTCCATCGCAAGGATGGAAGGTGTAATGTGACTAGTGCTACCAAACATTTCTGCATGAAAAGGATTGGAAGTGCTCCCAGGATTAGTACCAGGGTCAATATCCAACTTGATGTGAGGTGTTGGGCCAGTATTGGGAACATCAGGCATGCTATACCTAATAGTGCTAGTGCTCGTGGGTTTGTGGTGAGTCTCATCGCCTGGAAGACAATACTGGCGACGTGTGTGCGCGTGGTCTGTGTAGTGTGAAAAATATTCATGTGATGGACCAGTCAAAAGACAACCAAATCCTAATGAAGTCCCATATGTGCTCGATGGTTCATCCTCCCATAAGGGACGAGGTGAAGTGGGATGCTCCAGAATATCAGACTCATGATCGCCCATGGTGTGTGAATCAAAGTGAGAAGTAGTCCTCCCAAAATGTCTAGTTCTCTCTCCCAAAGGAGGAGGAGACATAGAAGGCATAATCCCTGCTAAATGACAATAATAGTGAGGTGTCGCACCCAAATCCATAATGACTCAATGAAAATAAAATACTCAATCTATCTACGTAACCCTAAGCAAAATAGTGTGCATAGAGAATACACCTATGAAAATCTAAAACCAAATCACAAGAAAACCAAGGGTAGGATAAGTGAGATTTTGAATGAAGTAGGTATGTCTCACCTAGGAGAGGATTGAGACTCCCATACACAACAAGCAGAGGTCCATAACCAATTATAGTGGCCCTTAGATTCAAGGCATATAACGACTATGCTGTACGAACCCTACCTGGCGAGGAAACATGCAGAATAACCTTTGCAAATACCCCCTCAATAACCTAGGTAAGGAAACTAAGGTCACCTCAATATAAAAAATGCTCATGCAGACATTCGCAGGTAGGATTGACCGTATGGGAAGGGTAACAAAGCCTAAATCCTGAAAGCACAACTGGTACCCCAAGGGTGAACCAATTAATACCTCAAAGGCCCCCAGATACGAATACAATCTTGGAAATATCTCTGGTGCTCATAGAAAGTGACCAGGGGTCATCCCAATCACAATCTCATGCACTGCCTCATTCTTAACTCTCATGTAAGAGGAGCATCCTGATAAACACTGATTATATCAAGGGTTTCACACTCTCACCTGGATAAACATCTAATTGTTTTGTTTAGTGGTCTTGGAGAATTTACTCACATTGAACTATTCCAAGACCCTAAAACCTATTCTTGTTGATACACCCTAAAAAATAAAAGAGTGTAATTCATTCTATTAAGCATTGATTTTAGTTGGTTGTGATTACTCCAAGGGTAAATGGCTGAGCAACTAATGAAGTTATGACTCAACAGTGAAGTAAATATGCACACCTAACAAGCAATGCCAAGTGCAATGTGTAGAATGAAGAACAGGGTATGCCACTACATGAGGTGCAAGATTTTTTCTTCAAATGTAAGTGCAATCATTCCTATATGAAAATATAACTATAATCACAGTAAGCAAACCTAGTGCAAGTACCATGCCAATGCAAAATGAAAGAGATGCAGAACTATGCAAAAGCAAAACTATTTTTGTATTTTTTGCAATAAATGAGATATGAAAGCAAATAAATGACTGTACAACCCATAGACCCTGCAACCTCTCACAAAAAGTATCCAAGCAAGGCACTAAGGTAAAAGAGACCTAATGCACTAATCTCAAAACAAAAAATTGATAAATGGATGACAAGAACAAAGCTTAAAAAATAAACTAAAAAAAGTCTCTAGTCAGAAACAAAGGGTGTATATAGACACCAAAAGCATCCAAGAAGACTCAACAATCATCAGAACTCACCCAGAAACACTTAATCCTCCCACTAAGGCTAAAAAAAAATCATACGTGACTGTTCTCAGTAAAGGTGCCTACATATGCGAATATTCAAGGAAAACCTGCATGTATGCACAACTGTGAAAGAAAAACCTACTTACAGGAAGAAAAAGGCAGAAAAAAAGGGAAAATAGACAAGCTAAGACAAAATTCACTTCTTCGGACCCTACTGGGAAAACATGCCCCTAGACCCGACACAGAAACAGAGAAATCAAGAGCAATTCAAGTACATTGAATACCAAAAACCCTAAAGAAAAAACAACTAGGAACTCTCTCCAACGGAGTCTCCAATTCTATTATGGAGAGAAACTTCATATGGCTTGGGGTGTACCAAAATAAACAGCTAGACACCAAAAATCAATATTTCCCAATATGCAAGAGAAACCAAACATCTAACACTAAGGGATATCAAATTGTGCCTTGTTCCGGACGGTTGATGTAGATCCCCGTTGAGCTTCTCCAATTCACGCTTGCTTTAACAATTCACTCTCAACAACAAAAAACAAGACAAGCATGCTCTATAATAGTGTGTTAGACCTACTCTAGCATATATATTCAATAATGTATAAGTAATTAAACATATCCATGGATTCAATATTCATATTCAAATGCACATTAATTGGACAGGAAAAGATATTTCTATTAATAAAATCAGAGATTAGAAAAGTGACAACCTCTGTCAGCACGTCTACGAACCGGAGAAACTGAGTCCTCCACATGGGCCTCCACCACCTCAATCCTCCATATCTTGATAGCAAGCTCACAAGAAAAAGGAAATATTGGGAAGAACACAAATTTCTCCAAAGGGACAAAGGGATGCAAACTCAAGTATAAGCAAACTGAGGCAACCATGGACTATAGTTGCTTTTCTCTTCAATTCCTCTCCTTCAATGTATCCATGGTGTTCCTTATATAGAACTCCAAAAGGGTAATGGAGGGTCAAATCCGAGCGTTCTCAAGGAATTTGGAAGGCCAAGGGTCAAGTGGTTTGGACTGACATGAGGAAAAATCCAAAACTATTTGGATTTATGCACACATCCCGATGTACATGGTTTTGAGGTCAAAATTCACGTGTACATGTGAGTATGAGGTTAAAAGTCATGTACAACAATAAACATGGGTTTTTAAGGCATGATCTTGGAACATCAAAGGATAATATAAGTCCATGGGGTCTGAAGAGTTTGCAGAGGGATGGGGAAGGCCATAAATATGTGATCAACCATGTGTGGTAAAATCAACTATAACAATGGTGTAATGTATTTTATGACAATGTGGTTGTGTTAGATGGAAAAATACCTTATGAAAGCGAACAAACATTAGATTTACTCATCGTGCAATGTTTTAAGAATGAAAGCTAACTCTAGCTAGATTTCCATCATGGTTCATTGTGATTGATGACAATGTGGGTGTGCTAGATGGAAAACTACATTATGAATGCCAACACACATTAGATTTCACTCACAGTGCAATGATTTAAGGATGAAAGATAACTCCAAATAGATTTCCATCACAGTACAATGTGATCGATGACGATGTGGTTGTGTTAGATGGAAAAATACCTTATGAAAAATACCACACATTAGCTTTCACTCATCCTTCCATGTTGTTAAAAGGAAAGCTAACTCCAGCTATATTTCCATCATGGTGTAATGAACTAAAACACATAAGCTTTCACTCATAGTGCCATGTTGTTAGAAGGAAAGATAAATCCAGCTATATTTGCATCATGGTGTAATGTATTTGATGGCAATGTGGCTGTGTTATATGGAAAACTTCTTTTTGAAAACTAACAGACATTATCTTTTACTCAGAGTGCAATGTTTTAAGAACAAAATCCAACTGTAGCTAGATTTACATCATGGTGCATTGTGATTGATGATAATGTGGTTGTGCTAACTCTAGTCTTTGTGTAATGACCTAACACACATAAGATTTCTCTTATAGTGCCATATTGTTAGAAGGAAATATAACTCCATCTAGATTTCCATCATGGTGTAATGTATTTGATGACAATGTGGTTGTGTTAGATGGAAAATTACCTTATGAAAGCTAACAAGCATTAGCTTTACTCACCATGCAATGCTTTAAAAATGTAATCTAACTCTAGCTAGATTTCCATCATGGTGCATTGTGATTGACGACAATGTGGTTGTGCTGGATGGAAAACTACACTATGAAAGCTTACACACATTAGATTTCACTCATCGTGCAATGATTTAAGAATGAAAGCTAAATCCAACTAGATTTCCAACACAGTGTAATGTGATTGATGACAATGTGGTTATGTTACATGGAAAACTACCTTATGAAATCTAACATGCATTCTCTTTCACTAATCGTTGGCATGTTGTTAAAATGAAAGCTAACTCCAACTATATTTCAATCATGGTGTAATGAGCTAACACACATAAGATTTCCTTTATAGTACCATGTTGTTAGAAGGAAAGCTAACTCTAGTTAGATTTCCATCATGGTGTAATGTATTTAATAACAATGTGTTTGTGTTAGATGGAAAACTACCTTATGAAAGCTAACAAACATTAGCTTTACTCCTCATGTAATGTTTTAAGAACGAAAACTAACTCTATCTAGATTTCCATCATGGTGCATTGTGATTGATGACAATGTGGTTGCGCTAGATGGAGAACTAAATTATGAATACTAACACACATTATATTTCACTCATCATGCAATGATTTAAGGATGAAATCTAACTCCAACTATATTTTCATCACAGTGCAATGTGATCGATGACGATGTGGTTGTGTTAGATGGAAAACTACCTTATGAAAGCTAACACACATTAGATTTCACTCATCGTGCCATGTAGTTAGAAGAAAAGATAACTTCAGCTAGATTTTCATCATGGTGTAATGAGCTAACACAAATAAGCTTTCACTCATCATGCCATGTTGTTAGAAGGAAAGCTAACTCTGTATATATTTAGATCATGGTGTAATTTATTTGATGACAATGTGGTTGTGTTAGATGAAAAACTATCTTACGAAAGCTAACACACATTAGCTATTACTCACCATGGAACGTTTTAAGAACGAAATCTAACTCTAGCTAGATTTCCAACATGGTTCATTTTGATTGATGACAATGTGGTTGTGATAAATAAAAAACTAAATTATGAAAGCTAACACGCATTACATTTCACTCATCGTACAACGATTTAAGGTTGAAAGCTAGATCCAGCTAGATTTCAATCATGATGGAATGCGACAATGTGGTTGTGTTAGATGTAAAACTACCTTATGAAAACTAACACACATTATCTTTCATTCATTGTTCCATGTTGTTAAAAAGAAAGCTAACTCGAGCTAGATTTTACATTGGTGGACAATGCAGGTAATATTTTAAGGGTGAATGAAAATTTCAGGGAGGCACCCAAGGAAATGGCGGTATGGGATCTTATAGAAGACAAAATTCCCTTAAACCCATGGGATGGTGATATTTATAATGAAAAATATCCAAAATCAATTGCTCTGCACATATCGAGGCCATATAAAAGGATTTAACGAGTTATGGCTACAAAAAAAGTTGAAAACTTTCAAATACAAAGAGATGAAGAGAAAGAAATCCGACTTTTGGCAGTGGATGAATGTTGCAAACAATATTTTCTTCAACATGTGGATAGGAAAGCCATTGTAGCTGCTAGAAGTGGTATGAAACTCTTAAAAAAAATTCCATTAGGGAATTTGTCTTGAATTCACTCCTTTACAACACAATCATGTCAAAGAGTCATGGCCATGGCATACCTCCTACTATTAGGAAAGTAAAGGACATGAGGTTTAATGGAGATATTATGTTTAAGAAATCATGGTACAAGATACATAATATTCCTCAAATCACCTTCTATACTTACAAACATATTTTCCAACAAGAATATGTCAAAGGAATTCATGGTAACACCAACAAATGCAAAGCACGTGCACATACTGTGGCAGCCACAAAAATATTGCACAAAATTGTAATGGATAATTCATATTTTTCACCAAACCAAACACAAAAAGTTGAAGAAGATGGAACGTCTGCTCCTTTAAGATTGCTGCCATCAATGTACATCCAAAGTTCTTTGTTAAAAGAGATCAACGAGGCTCTTCAAGAGCTCAATTTTCCATCAATATCACAACCAACAATGAGAAATATTTGGAATACTCATTTTCCATATGTATCATTTTCAAAGAACACTAACTTCAGTAAATGTAGTGAATGTATCGTGTTGAAAGTATAGATGAAGGAAACGACTACAAAAGAGCTGGAAGAAAAGGAACGAGCTAGACTGAAGAAACATAACAAGATTGTTATGTGTGGAAGATATTGCTACTATTACCACATAATTATGTCATAGCGGTATCCAAAGGAATACTTGAGCATTATCCATGATAAAATGGACAAAACGAAGACTTGAATCCCAAGATTACGTGTGAAATCAAAATCTGTTGTAGGAACAAACTTGGGTTTGTCGTTGACATGTACAGTAACACATGGGCATAGCACATAAGGTTTTGGTCATTTCTCCCTACCATTTGTACACATGGGATCACAATTTACCATTACATCTCTTCCAAAGTGCTTGAGGTACCTTGAAGACCCACACCTTGATATGTATGGACCTTGATATGTATGGCGATTTGCTTTATGAGAGTGGAAGTTCAAGAAACCCACTTTCAAATTCACTACTTCAAAACTCTATTTAATCAAAATGTAGAGTGTACAAGGATGCTTTCCTATCTTTAAATGGAAGCTCAAAAAATCATTGAAACCTTGATTTTAAACCTCCTCCTCCAAATTTGTTGTTACAGTTTGACAATGAAGCTAGTGATAATAAGAATCATTATGTTTTCATGTTTCTATCACTATTAACTGCACTTGGTGTCTTCATCAGTATTGAGGTTGGGTTCTTGCTTGTGGGTAACACCCATGTAGACATAGATGGAACCTACAGAAGAATGTCTTCCAACTTGAAAAGTAAAGATATATATTCTTTACCTAAGATGATGGATACATATCACACAATAGAAGAAAAATGGGTGTTTCCACCTAAACTTAGTGACCAAGTGTATGAATTCAAATTTTTTCTTAATGGGTACATCAAGGAGGGGGAAAATGCACTAGTTGGACATCTTAATGTCCAGTACTTCCAATTTATTGTACTCAATGATGTTGTAGTTATGCAATATAAAGAATTCATCAGAGGTATTGAATGTTCAGAACTAGTTGAGTTGTGGAATATAGATGATGAAGGTCAACCTATATTTCCCACAGGGAATCCATATTTATGACGTCCCAAAGAAAATGATGTTTATTTAAAAGAACTAAAGGAAGGAATAACATCATACATAAAAGTGTGGAAAGAGACTATTGGAAATGAGAATTCACCATTTGTTACAGAGGAATGGAATACCAAACTAGAGTATTGGAAAAGAGTTCTTGATTCATTAGATGGAATATACAATGACCATACACCCTTGGATGAAGTGATTCTTCTTTTGATGATTTTTGGCCTAATACGAGGAAAAATGTTAACGTTTATGGTAATGCACTCCATGCAATATCAAGTATTATGGATGGGGGTTTTGATAATGTGACAGATGAACCAGTATATGTTGGACCCAAGACAACATTCAATCCTACAATTGATGTTGAGAAAGGAAATATGTTGCTTGTTATATCAGCAAATGAGGATGAAGGAGAGATGATTTGGATGGAAAAATCCACCTCAGATATCTTCCAAGATGATGGCAGTGAGGCCCTTCATGTAAACATTGATTGGTGGCAGCCTAGCTCAGAGAAATACAAGGGAAAAAATTTAGAACAATATTGGGTACCAAATCCTGATGACATAGAACTTGGATCTATTCCGATTAATACCATAGTTTTGGCATGGATTCCAAAGAAAGAAGATTGCAGGAAGACCAAGATAAAGAAATGTGGTGTACAAGATGTACTTGATCTGCTTGAGTGGATATAAGGAGATTAGGTGGAGATGATTCATGAATGTATTTTTTATTTTTGAATGACTTTTGTTATACATGAAGAAACATTTTTCAATGTTCATAGTATAACAAATACTCTTCAAGCTACTTTTTGAGGAATTTTATATTATTTACTGCATATATGAAAATTTCACTTCAAGTTCAATGTTAATTCATATGATGATACTTTATGCGGATTATATAACACCATTCAATTTTTAACTTTTCAATTTGTCTTTTAGATCAACACAACATCTTACTATAACATATGTTCATAATTATATTCATTAATGCATGTACAAAAACCTTACCTTATTTATTATTATATTTCGCTCACTCTTTTCAATACCACTTTGAGCTTTTCATTTTGTTCCCCTAATGATTGGTGGAGTGTCCGCTAGAAACGTAGGGATGTTTCAATATACAATTTTTTTTACCATAAACTCTCTTTGTCATTATGATTAACTGTGGAAATCTTCATCCTCAAGCTGTACTTGATCTGCTTGAGAAAATATAACTTAGGAGATTAGGTGGAGATGATTCATGAATGTAATTTTGCTTTTTGATGGACTAATTAATATACATGAAGAAAAAGTTGCCAATGTTTGTAGTATATCAAATATTCTCTTCAAGCTACCTTTTGAGGGATTTTATAATATTTGCTACATATATGAAAATTTTGGTTCAACTTCAATGTTAATTCATGTGATGATACTTTATGTGAATGCACCTTAAAACATCTTATAGAATTGCTTTGTGAATAAATGTAAGGCACTTGCAATAAGGTTTGAAGTGAGTTTTCCCTATTATTTGTTATTATAGTTGATATAAATTTAATTGTACTACTATGTTGCATTCAAATTCATAATTATGTTTTCTCGTGTAGACTTTAAAGTGGTGCCATATTTGTACTAGTATATTAACGTATACTCAATAAATACAGTACTAACATTTTGAGTGTGCAAGTTTTATCAGTTTGTCATCACTCTGATTGATTTTCTGGATTAAACTGTGGGAACATTTTTCAGGCCAATGTTTTGAGTGGACACTCCACCCATGCTTGTTACGAGAACCATGAAAAACTCATTGTGGAATGAAAGTATTTCACATAACTTAATCCATAAAATCAATCATTAAGTAGTAACATCATGTTAGATTTAATTCATGTTAGACATTATCATCAAATACATTGCATCATAAAGACAATTTAATCCATGTGAGATTTAATGCTGATCGTAATGCACTGCATGTAATATAACTATTATTGATGGAGATTTTGATAATGTGACGGATGAACTGGTATATGTTGGACCCAAGTGCAACAAGCTAAAGCCAAGATTTAATCCTATGATTGAAGTTGACAAAAGTAATAAGTTTCTAGTTAGATCATGAACTGAGGATGAAGGAGAGATGATTTGGATGGAAAAAACCACCTCATATATCTTCCAGAATGATGAAAGTGAGACTCTTCATGTAAAGGTTGATTGGTGGAATCCTAGTTCAGGGAAATACGAGGGAAAATTTTAGAACAATATTGGGTACCAAACCTTGATGACACATGAATTGGATCTATTTCAGTTAATACCATACTTTTGGCATGGATGCAAAAGAAATAATATTGCAAGAAGACCACGATAAATAAATGTGGTGTACAAGTTGTAATTGATTTGCTTGACTAAATATAAGGATATTAGGTGGATATTATTCATGAATGTAGTTTTCTCATTGAACGAGTTATTAATATACAAGAAGAAACACTTTTCAATTTGTTTTTTTACATAAACTCAACATGTCACTATATCAAATGCGCATAATCATATTCAATAATGAACCTTAAAACATCTTACAGACTTCTTCTGTGAATAAATGTAAGGCACTTGCAATAAGGTTTGAAGTGACTTTTACCGATTATTTTTTATTATAATTGATATAAATTTGATTTTTCTACTCTGTTGCATTCTAATTAATATTATATTTTCTTCTGTATACTTTAAAGTGGTGTGAATTTTGTACTAGTGCAATATCTTATACTCAACAAAGAAAAACTAGTAACATTTTCAAAGTGTAGGCTTTCACAGTTTGTCATCATTGTGAATGATTTTGTGAGTTTGAAAAACTTTCACATAGCCTAATCCCAAAAATCAATAGACAAGTATTAACATTTAATGTCAATACTATATAAGTTAATAATAGTCACAACACAATATTAATATATTGTTAAATAACTTCATATTATGTAAGAAATGTCTTACACAACTTATTAATAATTCACTAGTCAAATATTGGTGACTTTTATTTTAATACGTAAATATAAATATTAATGACAATCAAAGTATATCATTAAATACTTTTATAGGTAAAATTTCTCACATAAATATGCTATTCATAAAATCAACATTCATTAACTTAGTTTTTAATACACCACCACCACCACCAACAATAATAATAATAAATTATGTCTCTATTCTAATTCATAATTTATTTTGATCATTACTAAGATAAAAACCTATTTTACTCTAAGTCATAAAATATTTTCTCTTGTCCACTATCAAGTGCTGCCAACTTACAAAAATAAAACATCATGCTCAAAAAAGACTTAGACTTAATGTTGTAACTCAACCTAGACATATTAGTTAATATAATTTCAATTAAATGAAATTCCAAGATAATAATAGCAACACACATTGATTATTAATGTCATTAAATAACTTTAATAATAATATGTAAAAAATCGTCTTCAATCTATTTTTCGTGATATAATCATTGATCAACTTAAATTTTATTAGAAAATATAAATAATATTAATATAAATAAATTATATTTCTATTCTAACGTATAATAGATTTTGATCGCTAAAATAATAAACTTAGCATAGTAACACTTAATATATAATAGTTTTTCTTGTCACTTGTAAAATGTTTCCAACCTTCTAATATATTACACCATGATACTCAACACATACAATATTACTTGCTATGTCGAGAATTAAAATTGTGATAGTAACAAACACATTTATATAATGTCATTAAATAGTTTTTAAATGGGTCATTCTAAAATTGTGCCAACCTTCTACTAGTATAGGAAATCAACACCAACAATGTACTAGTTACCATATCAATTTATAATTCAATTGCTTAATCATAGTAACATATACAATATTAATGTCATTGCATAAACTTGATAAAATTACCATTTAATATAAACTATAGATAATATTAATAGAAATTATGTAAGGAAACAAAGTCTAAGAATTTCATCATTTTGAAAGAATCAAAGTCTAAGACTTTCATCATTTTGATTTGTCACAGAGGATTAGAAAGGTCTAATCTAGGTGCTAACATAATCCCTCTCCCATCATGTTGTAAAGGGTGCTAGCTCAATGGAAGAGCACCTGCATTACAAGCACGGCAATCGTAGTTCGATTCCTCCGTGCCCTAACAAAAATTAATAGATGATATAAAATCTCAATGATAATACAAATTTTGTAAGATATCTATATTTTCAATATAAATATTCTCTTTTCAATTAAACACATTGTTCAAATACTTCGTAAATAAATAATGAACACTTGCAATAATAAGTTCAGTTGGTTTTTCCCCTTTCCTCTTGTATATGAAAAAATCAAACTATACTGCACTAATGCTATTATAGTTTATAATGTATTTTTATTGTTAAAATAATTAATATTAATAAATAAGGGAGGATTTACTAACATCAATATCATTAAAAACATTTCTAGGTAAGAAATTTCTCATGTTAGTCTATTATTCATAAAGCAAACATTCATCAACCTAGTTTTTAATACACTAACACTACCAACAACAATAATAATAAATTATGTTTCTATTTTAATTCATAATTTATTTTAATCATTACAAGGGTAAAACTTATACTATAAAGTCATAAAATATTTTCTCGTTTTGATTATAAGTGCTGTCAACTTCCAAAAATAAAATAGCATACTCAACAAAGACAAAAATAATTACTATGACAATGTTTATAATTGTTGTAGTCACAAATACAAAGTTGATATTATGGCATAAAACAATTTAATCAAATTAACATTTAATACAAACTATAAATAATATTAATAGAAATTATGTAAGGATTCAAAGGCTATGACTTTACTCATTTTGAAAGAACTCAATCTAGTGGAAGTTCTAAATTCTAGATCTAACCCATCTAGTTCTAATTGATATGTAATATTTCCTTTTGAATGGTTGAATACTAAATTTTTACTTGGAATAAATAAAAAAATATTACTTGAGAAAATAGTTCATTGGATTAATTCTTCCAAATTTAATGGAATAGTTCTTTGAGTTGATTTTTCTAGATTTAATAGAATATGTATTTAGAGATTTACAAAAAAGCTCAATGTGAATGAAGTCCTTGTAATTGAATATTTCCAAATTTAATGAAATATGTGTTAAATGCAAAAAAAAGAACTAAATGCCAATCTTAGTATAATGTGTTTAGTATCTACAAAAAATGCTTTAAGAGTACAGTCTTGATAATCAAGGCTTATTAGTTTTCTTCCTATCTACTAAGCATAAATGTTTACAGTAGTGAGACATCTAAACAACTTGACATTCTCCTTATTTTATATGATTCTAGAAATCATAGCTTTGAATTTTGGTATAATTCTAGTTGGATTTTGCATCCAACTAAGAGGGAATTTTTACCCATTCCTATTATTTACTAGGTATTTTAAACCATTGTTGTTGCACCTTTTAATCCTTTAAAAACAATTTCAAATTTGTTCACAGAAATGACCACATATGTCCACTCACAACAATGCCTTGGTTCCACCTTTACTTTTAAGATCTAATTACAACTCATTTAAAGTAGAAACAAAATACTATTGGTCAATAAAACAAAAAAATCATGATATAAAAAACTTGGGTCTATAAACACCAAAAAACGAATTTCAAATAGATCTCTTCTCTAATGTCACTCAAATTTATCCCTCTAAACTATTCGACCTTTGCTTTAAAAATTACCAAGACAACTAAAAATCAAGAACTAACCCTCCCAAACCCATTTAAATATGAAATTAATGTCGTCCATAATCCATACCCCAAGAAAAAATATTCACTATGGATGTGAACAAAATTGCCAAACAAATTTTCTCATAAAACCAAAAATAGGTGTGGCTCCATACTAAGTAACACCATACACAGTTCCTTGAAAGAAAAAATTCTTTGAAAAGAAGAACCAACAAGAAAACCATTCAAATATTATACCATCCTATGCATTTGTTCAAAAATATGACATGACGATGGTTTCTCTGCCACAAATATGTTGACACTTCTTAATCTTAAAATTGCGAGTTCTAGTTAGTAACTGGGGTGAATTTACTCGCAGTTCTTCAATTGAATTTTGTTGAAAAATATTATGTGTATGTCTCTAATATTTCACAAGTCGTGTCAAATAATTGTTCATGATTTCCTACAACTAACATACAATGCAACACTACTTCCATTGTGAATAAACGTTTGGTGCAGAAATACCTTGCTACAACATAGGGCTGAGTAAAGTCAATCAGACTTTGGAAAAGGTCTCTTCCATAGACCACCAAATTTTGTACAAAATTATAGTAAATAGAACACCATAACTTCATCTTACAAATGTATGGTCTTCATAAAACATTAATCCATCAAATTGTTCCTAGACCATTTGTAATGTTTTCTGTGCAAGCTAGACGGTTCTTGGAGAACTCATACTTTGAAGTGAACGTTTCCTAACTACAGCATATGACTGGTTATTCTTTATTGTTCAAGTGAAAGAAACTGTTATAGTCATGAGGTATTCTTTATCATGCAATATTAATTTTAAAATAATCATTTCATCATCAAATAAATGAAAATCACAACAACAAATAGCCCAAGGTTCAAATCATAAAAAAAAACTCTTCGATTTTCATATTTTCATAATAAGACTGTGAATTGCACTATTACCAATAATATCCATTCATGGATACCTATGCTAACATCATTTTACTAGGTTAGTTGCAGAAAACATGGCTTTAGAATAGTTGGGAATACTTACAGAAGTTGCATAGACCCTTCTATTGTCTTCATTAATCCAAGAATCGATATCATTTTAAACAATTCATTTTGACATGGTTATGAAAGTCTTGCATGAACCTAACAAGAGATTGCACATTGTATTTTAGTGTCAATTAATTTTGTAGCATTTATGGGCATGTAAAGAAACATTTCTTTCACTTTGAGGGAAATATGTGGGATGACAACAAACGAGAATCCATTCTCTATTTGATTGGAGGACTAAAAAGAGGAATATTCAGTGTTCTTTCTAGCCAATATATGAGGGGATAGAAACCAATGGCCATTCTTATATTGCATGAAACAAAGGTAGAGAATGTATAAAAAAACTTGAATATGAGAATGAAGATGGAAAATGACAAAAGGTTGTATTGGATCAACCACACACTATGTTATAACAAACTGAAAGAAGGAAATTTTCACTAGGAACTTTGTTTTCTTTATGGCACTATGGAAAAAGGGTCAGGGTCCTCATTTAAGAGGTATACAGTTACAATATCCAAAGGGGTTGTCAATAAAAAAACAACTTATTAAAATAGCTAGGTTTGGGAACACCCAAATATGGCATGAAATCCATTCCCAACCTAGCCCCCCCGAGATTCTCTTGAGTCTTAAGTCCTTGGATCCTAAGAAGGTCCCTATCCTTTCCTTTTGTGTGGTAAACCCAACAGAAACAACACCAATCTTGAAGTGTGATTTGTTAGAGATGATTTTACCACACCTGGTTGATCACATATTTATTGCCTTCCATGTCCCTCTGAAGACTCCTTGGAACCCCTTTACTCTTATTATACTTTGATGTCCCAAGAAATTCCCCAAACAACACCTTTGTATGTGTATTTGTGACTTTTAAAGCTATACTCGTGTGTATACACAACATTTGAGCCAAAAAAACACGTACATTGGAAAATCTACATAAAGCCAAACGTTTTTGGAGTTTTTCTCATATAATCCTGAATATCTTGACTCTTGTCCTTCCATATTCCATGAGAACGCTCGGACTCAACCCTTCGTTGCCTATTTGGAGTGCTATATATTGAGCCTCTTAGATACATTGAAGGAGAAGAAATTGGAGAGCAAGGAAACTATAGTTCATTGTTGCCTCACTTGTTTGTTCTTGATTATGCATCCCTTTGTCCCTTTGGAGTAGATAGTGCTGCTCTTTCCAAGATTTCCTTTGCTTTGTAAGCTTTCCATTGAGAGATGGAGGATTGAATTGGTGGAGCCCTAGGTGGAGGACTCAGTTTCTCTAGTTTGAAAAAGTGCCAGCAGAGTTTGTCACTATTGTATCTCTGTTTTTATTAATAGAAATATCCATTTCCTATCCAATACATGTGCATTAATATGAATATTGTATCCATGGATCTATTTATTTGCTTATACATGATTGATTATATATGCTATAGTAGGCCTAACACTTGAATATATAGAATGCTTGTCTTGTTTGTTGTTGTTGAGAGCAAATTGTGAATACAAGCGTGTTGGAAAAGCTCAATGGGGATCTACATCAATCATCTGGAATAAGGTACGATTCATATCCCTTAGTGTTAGATGTCTTTATTTCTCTTGCATATTGGAAAGGATTGATTTCTGGTGTCATTCATTCTATTGTGGTACACCCCAAGCCATGGTAAGTTTCTCTCTGTAACATGATCCATACCAATTTGTTCCATTCCTAATGCCACGATGATTGTACAAGGAGGGGATCTAGTGCCTTCCTAACAAATGGTGGAAAAGAAAATGTATCTGCATGCATTTGCAATCTAATATGATCAAATTCCAGAGTTATTAGGTTCAATTTTTAGAGTAATATTATTTACTTGTCAAATGTAAGGAGAATTAACATTTGGCCTATAAAAATGAGGTTTTAGAAATTGTACAACATTTATATTTCATAGGCATAATTAAGCCAACAATTTGGAGAGAAACATGGGTTTGTTTCTAAAATGATAGGTTACAACCAAGGATTTTTTTTCATCAAAAGTATGTATCACCTTTCTCTTCAAATATCCTTGATATCTACAAATGCTTCCTATTTCTGCCTATGCATTATCCAAAAGAATCACTCCATCTTTTATTTAATATAAAAAGGAATCTAATAAATATGTATGAAAATACTACCATCATAGGTGTTTGAGACTCCAATTCCTTGTCATATGAGCTCAAGAACTTGCAAGGATTTTCCTAAGTATTATTCACTAAGTCTTTCCAAGTAAAATCAATGTCCCATTAAGTTTACATACATCTGAAAATTTCTCATATGTTTTGGGACTTGAACATCCTTAAACAAATCTAAGATGTTTATTTTATACCGAAAGGATGCATATTAATTCCAAAATACACATCCTTCATAAATCATCACAAATAGGATACATCCTAACGACCATATCCTAAGTTAAGATTCTATGGTTAACAGTAGGAATTCTACATTAAAACCTTCATAATTTATAACAAATATAAAATTACAGTATTTAGTATTATACTATTAGCTTAGGACCTGTAATACTTTGACAATGCCATAAATTAAGTCTACCTTTTATATTACTTTAAAAAAAAATCATCAAAAATAGGATATAGTCTAGAGACTAGGAATATTACCTCTAAGTTATAGTACTTTAGATGGACCCCTTGAATTACTTGCAACCTTGTACTCTTCAATGAGATTGATAGGAATTGTAAAATCTATTGTCGGTCCTTTAGTTGAGCAAATAATAAAATCAATTTCCCCACTAAATATCACATGATCATAAAAAGGGCATTAATAAAGATGTTATGTGCCAATATAACAGTAATAAATACATTAAAAAAAATTTAAACCCAACAAACATATTTGATGCAATATTAGCTATGTGGCCATCCACATGAAACAATGTTGCAGTGACAACCTAAAAAGGTGAATTCCCAATAATCAAAGGCTCATTTTTAATTCAATTCTATAGGAAAAAAATATAATCAATAGGTTGAATTATTGAAATATATAATGGGTTATTTAACAGTGTTTAGAGATCACATGCCTTGGATAGTTGGAACAAATGTCCATGCATAGTGAACAGAACCCTTGAAAGTCTTTCGTCATGCTAAGACAATATTTTGAGTAACGTGCATATGCAACCACAACCTTTTCTCCTGACTAATAACTACACCTCCATGCCTCACCGCATCGGCCACTAATTCATAAAAAAAAATTCAAATAGTTCCTGAACATGACCTTATTAAAATAGAAAAAAATATCAAATAATTACAAAACATGCGTATTCATATTCAAACATAATAATGATAAAAAAGCATGATAATTACAAAATTACCATTATGAAATGCACATATTCCCATTTTGAATGTGTGAAAAAGGAGTTCATATCATCTAAGCAACTTGAACATTATAAGCCCTAGCTCCTTGGGTATTATATGGTTTGCACATATCATTGGTATCATGTGTTGTGTGTGCCTGGTGCAAAGCTATAAGGGATATACATCATGATCGCCATATAACAGCTACAAGAAAAATAACCATTAGAAGTAATCAGTTCATGAAGCAAGCTGCATACAACTTATGTCCCCAACGATTCCTTCTAGATAAAAAAAAATATTTTCAGACCAGTAACCATACCTACTAGCTCAAAAGAGTCTACAATAATTGCATCGTGGGTTCTATCTTAGTATTCCCTCAGAAAAGAATCTTATGTGAGAATAAATAATTTAATATCATGGCTAGCTGAGCTCCATTGAAGCATTTATTTTCTCATTTCCACCATTGACAAAATCACATGTACTCTCAAATTTTCTCATTAAGGTTTTCTACTTTGGTTTGAATTTTACAATATAATTAGAATAAAACTCTAGAATCATTATCATTTGTTCATAATCTCACACATTCTCAAATTTATTGGGGTTTTATACTATAATAAGAATTAAAATCAGTATCATTATCATTTGTTGCATAATAAATATCTATTATATCAACTTGTATGATCTCATGTATGCTGAAAATAAAGCAGGATTTTGATGAAATTAAAAAATGAAATAAACCAAATTACATACCATCACCAATATGAAGTCTTACGGGTGGATATTCATAGCCTACAACAAGGTCTAGGAAAAACTGTTTCGATACCTACAGGATTAAAATAGTGGTATGTTTGGAAAAGAAATATAAAGAAGCCGATCCAATGTCTATCTAGAATATGATAAAAAGAAACTAGTATAACACCTCTAGGGAAGACTTTTAGATTGGGAAAAGTATACAAAATGAATGAGACATATTTTGTACTCACATTTATAACCATCTAGTCAATTTCACATATATCAATTTATTCCACTAAAACATGTCGAGATACTTCTCGAAGAACTCCCCCATCACCTCCTCCAACAACTAATACCTGCAACATAGAATCCATTTTTTATTGAAGTTGCATGAGTGCAAAGCCCTGCATTCAACTACACTTCTGACATTTTCATAGGTATCACAACCGATGAAATCATGGGACGTTTAACAATAGTTTTAGGTTTTTCAACTCTCTTCTTATATGATTTCATAGTCTTTCACACTTTGAATTATGTACATGAAAGTCATCCTATCAGCGACTTGTGACCACCATGGCATAAAAGTGAGGGCCCGTGAAAAATAAAAGTGAGGGCCCGTAAGAAAAAAACACAAAACACTCATCCCTTTATACCAACAACTACATTGCAATTTGATAAGAATTGGAGTCTTCTATAGGATATGTAATACATAGAAATAATACTATAATCTAAACAAAGGATTTCTATGGCACTTTGTTACACCGGTTTACTTTTTCCTAATAGAACGTAACAGTTATGAATAGATGACCAACAAGCTGATACAACCAACAAAATACATATTTTGATTAGAAGTGTTTAAAATATTTGAAGCTAAGTGGCAACAAAAACACAAGGAACTCCAAAGATGTGGCACATAAAAAGTTGTCTCTAGAAGTTTGTAGGACGCTTCTTGGAATAATGATTAGCTAAAGTTGTGAGATGGTAAAAAAATATTCTTACTTAGGGTTACATTTCCAAAACCATACAAAACATGTCATGGCATGGGAATATTGACTAAATTGTTCCTAGTGATTTCCCACGTAGGAACTTAGTTAGAAATTATGAAAAGAGAATGTTGGCAATTTTTTGAAAAGATGGAAATACTCAGAAAAAAACCAATTGGGAGTATTGAGTAATTTGGATTAGAATAAAAAAGTTTATCTACAACATGAAGATGTATATAGAATATGTAGATTATGCATACATGATTACAGACTCAAAGAAACTCTAAAACCTAATTCAAGGTTAATTAATCTTTAATGATAGTTTTAAAATTCTAAGAAAAAACAAATATAGAGGATTTCCCTCTCATTTTTTCCTCACACTGTTTGAGCAAGTATGATTTGAGCAAGCATAATTTTAGTCTCTTGGAGTGATTTCAACAAGAATACTTTTAGTATTTTTGTAGAAGGCTAAGGATCTTATTAATGTGCATCTCAACCTTCACCTATGGTAAGGCCTAAAATGTGTTTCATGTTTTGGAAACATGTTTCATAAGACTTAAAACATGTTTCAAGGCCATACCATGGGTCCATGCAACACATTCCCAATATGGTTTAGGTGATGTTACACTTTTCTTGACCATAGGGACCGATCAAAGCAACTCGAAAACCTAATTCAATTTAATTAAGATTTAATGACAACTCTAAAAGTATCTAAGAATTTTTTTTTAAATAGAGGATTTCCCTCTGATATTTTCTTCACGTAGTTTGAGAAAGTGTGATTTGAGCTAGCAGAATTTGAGTCTTTTGTAGTGATTTTATGAAGCAGACTTTTAGTCTTTTGTAGAAGGATAATTATCTTGTTAATGTGCATCCCAACACTCACTTTGCATCTAGTAAGGGTCGAAAATATAACACTGGGCCTTATAGAGATTGGAATGTTGATACAAAATCCTATGACTTGGATATTCCTCTTTCTGCACTGAATCTTGAGGAACCTAGAAATGGAATTGGAAATAGTTCTTACACTCCACAATCCACCATTGAACATCCATCTTGTTCATTTTTTTATGATGAATATGAAGTTGAGGGCAATGACTATTGGAATTTACTATCTTAGCTTGTGCTTTACTTCTATGTTCAATACATCAAGCATTGTAACCTCATATATCAAGGCTGATTTTGAATATATAAGCTCATTTATAAGGGTTGTTTTTGGATATTGCTGCTTGCATTATGCAAACATCTATGTTAAATAATATAGATATGGGTTTACAAGTAAATTTTGTTGTGTTGTTATTTTTGTTTGTCATTTAAATGTTCTTTCTCATTTATTCATAAATATTTCTTTCAAAATTATGAATATAATGTGTTATTTATAAAATAACACATTATACACACACACATATTGTAATATTGTATTTCCCAATTTTGAAACTTTTGAGGGTCACATTTCCATCATGTCTCCATTTCAGAAACTCATACATGTTTCCCTGTATCGTGCAACTTAGTATTTGAGTTTTTGTGTATCTCAATACTTGTCCTTTTCTGAATATTTCATGAATTTTTTGTTAGTTTGTGTCATGCACTTTATTCTTGTACAATATGAATTTATATAAATGGTGACAAACAGAGTTCATTCCAAAACAAAATTTTGAAGAGCACCCTATGTTTTTGTAGCCACAACGTTTTCTAGACAAACACAAATTTAGTGCAACTAAATCCGTTCAAAAGCAATTAATTCAGGATTACATCGATTAAAATTTCATAGGAACTGCCACAATTTCATAGAGATACTCATACAACCTATGTAATGTCGAACTTTGATGAAATTCTGGAGAAGGGTTAAAAATAATAAATCATCTTCAATTGTGAATACCTTTTGATTGGAAAATCCATTTGCAGTGATTCAAAAGATGTTCGTAAAAGGAGAAAACCCAATATCCAAGCACAATCTATACCATTTTAGGGAATGGTTTTAAAGTTACTGCAATTTCAAGTCAAGGGTTCTGTAAAACCCCAATTTTCCTCAGATATTAAATAGCATGTGGTAGAATATTAATAGCTCTCAACTTGGAACTCAAAATGAGATGGGATTTGAATAATTTTTTCAGAAGACACCAAGAGCTCATTCATGAATGATGATTGATTTTCAAATGATTCAAGTATTAATGATCTTCAAAGTCATTAATAGTATTTTATACCATGGTACAAATGCAAACTTAAAAAAATAACTATACAAGTTAATGAATTAATTAATGCATAATCTGTTGTTACATTGCTTCCATCATGGAAGAAATGGAACTTCCAAGCATGAAATAGTAATCCTGGCTATGAGTTAATACAACTCCTATAATTTGTATTAGTGGACAGCCATTAGGAATCCAAGATTGAGAGGAGGGGTGGTGTTGATCACAAATAAGATGGGTAAAATTTCATTCCAATGAAGCATCTGCAGGAAATCTAGGGATGAGAGAGAAGGAAGCCTTTTCAAATCTCACAAAAAACACTTATTTTCTATCTCTAAGTTTTATGTATTGAAAGGCCAATAACCAGGAAAAATTTGAATCCTTGGCTTTGGGGATCACAAACCCTCTTAAGCTCAATTTTAAACAAGTCATTTTGAAGGGTATTGGCGCATGGTCATCAAAATTATGAATGGGAAGGCCATATAATTTCTTAGGATAAGATTAATAGGAGTGATTCCATTAAGAAGGTTTTGGAATGTTTTGGATATTTTTACTTCAGCATGTTAGGAGGTACACCAAGTTGCCAACCATGTGGAAAAATAGCTTACCTACCCAAATATCTTTGGAAATATCACATTGTCAAAAAATTCCCTTACCACTTCCTTGTGAAGGACAAAGATGATTGGAAAGTTATGATATTTAAGGACCCCTCTCTTCACACTTCCCAACTTGTCCCATTACCCATTGTCAAAATATTCTAGAAGATTCCAAAAATATTTGTTCTTTAGGTGATTTGCAAGTGATCAAAATAAAGTAAATCAACTCCAACACATTCTATGTTTGAATTTGACAATGTCAAGAGAGACTATTGGGTTTAAACCCATTTTAAAAGTGAAAATGCACACATCTCAAAGATAAAAGCATGTTGATCACAAAAATAAGGGAAATCTGATAATTAATCAGAGTTTTTGGATATTTCTTCAATTCCATATTAAAAAGACCATTGGTAAAATGCATTCTGGAGATAAACTATTTGGTACATGCGTTCTAAAGTCCTATACTAGCACTCCTGCAAGCTTGACATAAGCCTATACTCTCATATTACTTGTAGAGACATGTTCACTGCAACATTGTAAATATACAGACTGATAGGTTTAGATCTCTATAAAACTAATTTATATATGTTTGGTAGCAATGTTTCTTGTAATTCACTTTATTTATATCTTTTTTGTTTTATGAATACCACTGATATTGTAGTAATGGAAATGCGATATATGTTTTGATGTAATTCAACTTCCAATATTATGGCCGAGAAATTCTATGTAACCAATAAAATCAAGTTGAATAACAATTCCAAATAGTTACTTAATCCTTATCTTAGTTCATTGATTGAAATGAAGTGTTAGAATTATTCTTAAGCATTTCAAAATTATCTAGTTGAAAAGAATGAATATGTACCAGTATTGTCAAGGGAAGATTCATCAATCACATTCTAGTTTATTTTTTGTTTCTCTTTACCAATACTGGTTGGATTATTGAGCAGTGAAACTATGTTGGAACTATAGGATAAAGTATTCAAAGTTTGTTTCATTGAATTTGCATTATTTTTACTAGGTGCACTTGATTTGGTCAAAATTTTGGGTTAGTGGTAAAATGGTCTGTAAAATTTAGACACCTCTGTTGTTTAATTATTTAACCATTGATATACAAGAAATGAGTGCAATTGAAAGGTATAATTGTGCAGTAGAATGGAATGAACAATGTACACTAAACAAGACAAATTTAATAGAAAACTGATAAGAATTGATCAGTAAATTACAACATTAATCTTCATTAATTCTAGAAGTATACAACAATGTTACAATAAGGATAATTTGAATCATGTGGATAATATTCGAATCTACCAACTCAATTCCGACTGACTAGATAACAAGGAGTGTCTAAATCACTACATGGGAGCCATTAGTCGAACTCATGATAACTAAATCAGTTTGTCAATTTGTTAAACTAGTTAAACCAATTAACTTGACAAGGTAGGTGGAAAAAGGTACCACTTCCCCATGAAACCATGCATAACTAGCGCTAGACTGACTGAATGTAACTGAATAAGGTATCAACATAAATACCTACCATCCACAACCAACTGATGGGGGTTCATGGTGGCACTCAGAGTGTCTCCTAAAGTGTAGGTATTAGAACTGGTGGCACCAAATGGCACACTGGTGGCACCAATGGCACCAATGGCAGCAGTGGAACCAATATCATGGTGGCACCAAAATCTAGCAAATGAATCCTAAGTTAGAAAAATGATGTAATAGACTATATATGGACAAGGGAGGATTCTATAATCCTAACACCCCCCCTTAATCCTAACTTGGACAACTTAGGCCCTGGAAACTAGGCCAAAAGTCACCCATTAAAATCTAAAAGAATGAAAACTACTTAATAAACTAAGTAAAATGGGGAAAAACTTGTGGGAACACCCCCCCGCCCTCAAACAATAAGAAGGAACAAGAACTATGAATCAAGCCTTTAAACCTAAAAGAAATCTAAGAAAGAAAAATATCTTTTCTGTGAAGGACTTGGTGAATATGTCTACAATTTGATCCTTTGTAGGACACTAATGCAGTGTGATAGTTTTTTCATGCACTAGTTCCCAAATATAATGCATGTGAACCTCAATGTTCTTCGTCCTATGCTTCTAAACTGGGTCACGGGATATCTTTATGTGTCTAGTTATCACAATAGATGTCCAATGAAGGTGAAGTGTGAATATCAAAATATGTTAGGATGCCATGTAGCCAAACTGCTTGAATAACAACATTTATATCCCCCTTATACCCTACTTCTACTGAAGAGAGTGCAAGTGTTGCATGCTTATTACTAGACTAACAAATTGGCCTAGATCCCAACATAAACACAAATCCTGAAGTGGATTTTCTATCATTCCCATCTCTAGTCCAATATGAGTCTGTGAATCCTATGAGATCAAGTTGTGCACTAGCTGCATAATGGATCCCATAATCTCTAGCACCCTGCACATAGTGCAAGATACACTTTTCTTCCTTCCAATGTAGCTCATGTGGCTCCTACATATACCTGGCAGCAACACTCACACCATAGGATATGTCTATTATAGAATGTGTGAGATATAGAAGGCTCCGAATGAGATGTCTAAAAAGAGTGTTGACCAACAATGGTGTAGAGCCACCTTCATCTAGCCTGATTCTATAGAGGAAAGGAAAAGGGGCTGCCTTGCAATCTTCCATGTGGAATCTTCTATCATGTCTAATGAGTATCTGGACTATGAGATAATTTTTCCTGAATTATTTTGACTTACTTCGAGACCAATGAACTATCTTAACACTCCTATAACAGTCATAGCGAATTCTTTGTTCATAAATGACTTAAAGATTCTCAATCCAGTAGTAGGGTTGCTAGTAATCAACAAGTCATCCATATACAACACAATCAATAGAAAGTATCCCTCTTTATTCTGCATGTAAACATTGCAATCTGATTTGCATGTTTCAAATATCTATGATATGGGGAAGGCATGCATTTTGGAATACCATGCCCTGGGGTCTTGTTTGAGCCCATGGATTGATTTCCTTAGTTTGCAAACTAAGGAAGGATCTCCAATGTACCCCTCAGGTTGTTTCATGCAAATGTCTTCCTTCAAGTCACCATGGAGAAAGGAACTTTTCACATCCATGTGATGTACCTCCCATCTCTTTGAAGCTGAAACTACCAAGACAAGTCTAATGTAGTCCATTCTTGCTACTGGAGCGAATGTATCATTATAGTCCAATCCTTGAACCTATGACTACCCTTTGGCCACCAATCGATC
This sequence comes from Pseudotsuga menziesii, assembly GCA_001517045.1. Lineage (NCBI taxonomy): Eukaryota > Viridiplantae > Streptophyta > Pinopsida > Pinales > Pinaceae > Pseudotsuga > Pseudotsuga menziesii. The sequence goes on from LPNX010112960.1 coordinate 655,902, forward strand.
CTTGTACTTGGTTGTGGTTCCATCAAAGGATATCTTGGTCTTCTAAACCCATTTGTACTGAACTAGTTTCTTCTCTCGAGGCAAGGAGACAAGTTCCCAAGTTTTACTGTCATGTAGCGAATCAAATTCCTCATCCATAGCTTCCTGCCATCTTGTATCATGGAAATTTTCTTTGAATGTTTGAGGATATGAACCCAACATCATGAAGAACCTCTTAGGGATAAGTGGATCTGTGTGGGACAGTGCAACATACTCTTTCTGATACTGGGACCTTGTTCTTCTCTTATCATGTATATCCCCAGCAACATCCCCAGCTACTTTCATGAGCTACCGATCCCATTCAGGCTCTTGAGATGAAGTGGATGCTAGATCTAGATCTAGATCTCTTTGAGGTATAATCTCAATATCAAAATCATGTTGATCTTCCTCTTCTCCTGAATTTGAATCTGAAATGTTAGACAATAAATTTGTATTTGTAATAGGAAGTAAAGGAGTTTTAACACTTTCATATTCTTTGAATGGAAGTTGTGGTTGTACTAGATCTGAGTATGGCATGAAATGTGAGAATGCATATTCCTTGGAGGCATGGTAAGTAATAATGTTCACTATATTCTTCCCATTTGAGATATCTGTGATCTCTACTAATTTAGGTCCAAATTCCACCTTCTTTGGTGAGCTAGTGTGAGTCATCTGGTTTACAAATAACAAATTTTAACATTTCTGAACTCTCCATGTTGGATTTTAATAAAACCTATTCCTGCTACTGGGATATGAGAGTCATCACACATATGAATAGTAGTCCCTCCTGTGAGATTGAGAGCGGTGAAGGATTCCTTCGAGCTACCATGTGTTCGGATGCTCCAGATTCTATCAAGTAAGCTTTCAATCGAGTGAGGCCTGCTTTCAAGGCATGGAAGCTACCATGATATCCTGTCAGTTTTCTAGCATCAAAATTCTTTACTCTTTTTGGAAGAGAAATATGGTTTTGTTCAAGGAGAGTTTTCAGCTGGTCGATTTGCTTCTTCATGCACTGGATTTTAGGATGAAAGCCTCTCATACAGTATGGACATCTAATATTTTCAAATGTCTTCTTTTTCATGGATCCTGAAGCTCCTTCAAAAAATTTATGATTCTCTTTTTCCTTCGAATTAGAGGCTTTAGGATCCTTCTCCTTGTGATTCCCTTTGTCTTGTGCATTGGTAGAGTATGCATCAGAAGATATTTATTCTTTGAGGTTTGTAACACTCCCATTTGAACCAACTTATCCTGCTCCTGTATTAAGGACTCAACAAACACATCTAGAGAAGGCATCTTCCAATTGGGATGGAAGCTCTTCTTGAATGGAAGGTATAGACAAAGATAGAGTACTCAAAACCAATTTTTCTGAGGACAAACAACACAAGTTTCTAACCTTTCCTCTATATTATGCATTGTTTACATTGCAGTGTTAGAGACTTGAATTTTGTGAAAAATTGCTAGGATGCAATGCAATGAGCTCAATATCTAGGATGCAATGCAATTTTATAGATAGTTATTCAATATAATATGCACATTTACAGAAGAAATAATATCAAAGAAGCTCTGATATAATAAAACATTCATTGCTCATTTCAAACACATGCATTTACGTAGAAAGAAAAATCATTCATAACCAAAGAATTAATTTAGAGAATTCAGAACAATCTCATGGTATATCTTATTGAAGAAAAAGGAAGTAATTCCACATTGTCATTTCCACACATTCCAAGAAAATTCCATGTAGGTCTTTTCCAACGAGTAGGTCTTTCGTCTTAGCATAAAATTTAGTGCTCTTTCACAATAGTCCTTCCCTTATTTTCCCTAGCGAAATTCCTTTCTATCTAATCCCTATCTCTATTTATATTACACTTACAATTCGTCATCTAGTGAACTTTCGATTACCCTAACCCTAGGGATTCCAAAATTTGTCTTCTAGTGCTTTACATTAGGAAAATGCCAAAAATTCTATAAAAGACAAAAAATTCAAGTGGGCCCTTCCAAGATGGAAACATACGCTCCCCATGCATTAGCCTCTTCTGCAATAGTTTTCTATTTTATTGGCTCTATTACTTGCACGGTCACTTCATGCATTTCCAGCCATGTCTCTACGCGTGTCACTTTTTCTAAGGATGCCCTACACATGTCTTCTAAAATATAAGCATTGACAGAAGCTTTCACAACCCAAATGTTAATATCTTGTTCAAGGAAAGCTTCTATTTTTTGGATGTATTGTATCTCTTCTTGTATTTTGTCCTGTAGATGTGCCATATGTTGGTGCTTTCTTTAGAACCAAATGAATCTGGAATTTCTCGTGGACATGATGTATCATTTTATAGAAGTCCTTTCATTTTTCCACATTTTTGGAAATTTCATTGCTTAACCTTAGGGAGGATTTCCTACAAATATATATAAGTGTCATTTCTGATTTTATTCCTTCGGTTGTCTTTCGTGGCATATGTTCAAGAAAATTTGAGTTAGATTCCATCCAGGTCAACTGGATTTTGACCTTTTCTCTGACCTCCATCATTATGTTTCTGAAATTTAGTGATTTTGTTGCAATCACGCTTAGTTTCGTCACTATCAACCCCACTTTATAGATATCACCTGTGAGAGTGACTTGAGCCTGATGTATCTGTCTTCAAATCTTGCAGGCTTTGTCACAAAAAGGAGTGAGGTCCTACTTGTTCTTTTTATCTATCTTCAACTGATTCTCTAGAGATTCCTCTTGCTTTACCAATTCTTCTACTTTGGTTTTCAATTCTTCTACTTGTTGGATTGTCATGGACTCTCTTGACTCCAATTGTGATATTCTGGCTTCAAAATAATTTCTCTCTCCCTCAATTATTACTAATTGGTCATTCATTTCCTCCTTCTTTGTCTCCAAATTCTAGCACTCGCTTAGGAGTCTTTCCTTTTCGGAGAGGATGGAATCATGCTTCCCTTTTAAATCTATTCCTTCTCCTCATAATTTCACCAGACTATCCTTCAGCTTAAGAATATTCTCCTTGTTATGCTCCACATCATCCATCAAGAGATCAACGTTGTCGATGCTTTCCTGTGCAACTATTATATTCACCGAGGCCATGAATTTGGGTTCTTTGTGAGTACCCTACATTGTGGTATTTTTGTTAGGATATGATTCTCATGGGTTATTCATGTCTAGTTTCATATTTATTCAGTTGTTACATATGTTGATAAATACTTTGTTGCACACATTTCATTTCATCCACATTAAATCACAGTACATATCAGTGCATGTATAGATTGAGTGATGTATATGCCACAATTTGCAGCAATGTCTCTTTGGCAATTCTAGGTTCATAGTTATTCAATTGTTGCATGTAATGATAAAGACTGTGCAGCACACATTTAATTTCATACACAATACAATAGGAAACATGAAAACATGTATAGCTTGACTGATATACAATTGAACAATATGTATTTGTGATAAGATGTCTAATTCACAAACTCATTCAAAAAGAAATTAAACAAACTATTAATGTAATTGTAACTTCGAAATGTATTCACTTGTATTTCTTATATATTGTAACCTGATGTTTATTTTGGGATTTTCTTGTGTCATGTCATGCCTTGATGTTCCTATCGGGAGAATCTATAATGTAAACAAGTCATGTCAAGTCATTGTGGGTAACCCTCCTATTGTCTAAGGGTTAAAGTCCCCATATTTTTGGGGCACTAGGGTAATTAGTCTCACCTAGTGAAGTCGACCCTAGTAGGGTTTTAGTCATGTCAGGATTAGTATAAATAGAGAGTTGGACTCTCTATTTAGCACACAACTCATACACACTCAAAAGTAGCTCATAGTTGAGGAAGAGAAAGACACTGGGGCTAGAGGAAAGAGCTTACTGTTGTCAGGAGATTGTCTTACTGTTTTTGGGTTTCACTTTGGTGTTGATTCTATCTCTGAGGAAGTTGCGGGGTTTTCTCCATTTATGGTTTCCCTGAAGAAAAACACTGTGTTCATTGTCTCTTGTGTTTGATTGTTGTGCTTGTTGTTCTCTCAGTTAAAGATCCTAATGATATGCTAGCTTAATGTTGAAAAACTAACATGGTATCAGAGCTAACCTGAGAAGAAGACACTATGTAGCTACGGAAACTAAGGATTCATATTTTGTGGATCTATCTCCATATATTTTCAGAAAAAGTAAGGTGGAATAACTCTCCTCCCTAGGGTGCATCTTTCTGTCAAAGCAGAATCCAATTCTGAGGTTTTTTAGTTTTGGACCCGACATTGCTGCCAGAAATTAGGCTTTTCATAGAAGTGGAATTTTTCAGTGATCCAGGCCTGAATTGATCTCCTCCCCAAAATCAAAGTTAGGGATCAATTTCAAAGCATTTGGTTGGACAGAACTCTGAAAAAGAAAAACCCTAATATGCTCCTGAACCAGTACTACATGATTTCAACTTCAAATCCAGATCCGACATCTTGACCTTGTAAGATCTAAATCTTTTTTATTTCCATTTGAGGTTCTTAGTTAAGATGTCTCATCATACCAAGCTTGATGAAAATATTGATGGAGTTGATAACTTCCGAGCTTGGAAGTATAGGATCTCCCTGGTCCTGGAAGAAAATGAGTTGGACTCCTATATCCAGGAGGAGGTTCTAGTTCCAAAGGGAGATGAGGCCAAGGCCTTACATAAGAAGAAGTTGGTTATGGAAAAGAGGATCATTGCTGATTCTATCAAGGATCACCTCATTCCACAGGTGTCCTCTCTCAAGACACCTAAAGCCATGTTTGATGCCCTAACCAAATTGTTTAAAGGGAAGAACATCAATCGGAAGATGACTCTAAGGAGCCAATTGAAGAATGTCAAGATCCAAAATGAGGAGACCATCCAGTCATACTTCACAAGGGTCTCCCGGATCAAAGAACAACTAGAAGTTGTATATGAAGAAGTGGAGAATGAAGAAAGTGTGATGACAACATTGAATGGCCTCCCTAGGTCATGGGATTCTTTCATCCAAGGAATCTATTCTAGAAAGAAGTTGGTTAAGTTCAATAGACTGTGGGAAGAATTCTCTCAAGAAGAAGCTTGGATAGTTGCTCGAGAAGAAAAGATGGGAATTGAAGATCAAGCTCTCACAGTACACTCCAAGAAAGGAAGAAGATAAAGTCATCATCACCAAGGTAAGCATTCTCATCAGAAAAATAAATTTATGAGAAGGGATCCATCCAGACTCAGATGTTATACATGCGATGAAATAGGAAACTTTGCTAAAAACTATCTTAAGAATAAGAATGGATCCAAGAAGAAGAGGAACTCCAAAAGAAGACATCATGCTCAGACTCCTGAGGATGATGATCCTCCCAGGAAGAGAGTAAAACAAGAAAGTGAAGACTCTTCAAGTGAAGATGAATATGTTCTGATCTCCGCTCTCACAGGAACTGTCACACATGGAAGCAAAGATTGGCTTATTGACAGTGGGGATTCCAAGCACATGACAGGTTTCAAGGAATCCTTTGAGAAACTATCCGAACATAACTCACCCCATAAGGTGAATCTTGGGGATGACTACCAATATCCCATAAAAGGTAGTGGTGAATCCTTCTACAAGCTAGACTCCGGAAAATCTATAAAAATGAAAGATGTCTTTTTTGTACTAGGATTGAAGAAGAATATTCTATCCATATCAGCATTGGATGCAAAAGGTATGAGGGTTGCATTTGTAGATGGCCAAATCATCATGTGGCCAAGAGGAAATACTATTGATGATGCAATAGTGATTGGAGAACAAGAAGGAGGCTTATACAAGCTGAAGGGCCATCCAGAACAAGCTATGGTCCATGACAGAGTAGAGCCAAATGAACTTTGGCACAGAAGGCTTGCACATGTGGATTACAGATCACTACCACTTGCAAGCAAATATGTTGAAGGTCTTCCAAAAATTCAAGCAAAACATGAAGGGGTCTGCAAAGGATGTGCGAAAGGAAAGAATACAAATAAGACATTTCCGAGTAGCAAGAGAAAGGAAAAAGGAATCTTGGAAATCATCCACTCCGATGTATGTGGACCAATGTCATCAAGCTCACTAAGTGGGTATGTATACTATGTTTCTTTCATTGATGATTTTTCTAGGAAGACATGGATTTACTTCATGAAGAACAAAGATGAAGTTTTCAGCAAGTTCAAGGAATTCAAAGCCTTGATTGAGAATCACACAGAAAAGAAGATCAAGACCTTTCGATCAGATAATGGCAGAGAATTCACATCAAGTGAATTCAAAGACTTATGTAAAGAATCAGGGATTAAGAGGAAGTTTTCCACTCGTTACAATCCACAATAGAATGGGGTTGCAGAAAGGAAGAATAGAACCATCATGAAAGTTGCAAGAGCAATGCTTCATGATCAAGATCTTCCTATGCGTCTATGGGCAGAAGCAGCCAGAACAACGGTGTATGTATAGAACCGTCCTCCACACAGAGTACTCGAGAACAAGACTCCTGAAGAAGTCTTCTCTAGCAAGAAACCAGAAGTCAACCATCTCAAAATATTTAGATGTCTAGTGTACATATACATACCAAAAGAAAAGAGAACAAAACTAGATCCTTCAGGAAAGAAGGGTGTATTTGTGGGATACTCTGAAATATTGAAGGCTTATAGAATATACTTCCCAGGATACAAGAAGATCGACATCAGCAGGGATTTAACATTTGATGAAGACACAGCTTACAACAAATCTAGAAAGAGACCTACTGAAGAAACTGAAGAAGTAGAAGCACCCAGAATTCATGATACAACCATGAATGAAGAAATTCAAGAAGAAGATCGAGAATTTGAAGATCCACAAAGACCTATAGATCCACCTCAGGAGAAGAATCCTCACAAGAGGAAACCTTCTTAGGTACGAGAAATTATCCAAGGTGAGGAAAGATATGGGGCTCTAGAAGAGAATCACAGAGAAAGAAAGAGAACCAGATCTTGTTCTGGATATGTAGCTTTACTATGTGATGTTATCAATAAAGAACCTTCCAACTATGAAGAAGTAGTAGAACGGAAAGAATGGAAGGATGTTATGATCAAAGAGTATCAATCGATCATGAAGAATGATGTTTGGGATGTTGTCCCAATACCAGAAGGGAAGTCAGTTGTAACTTCCAAATGTATCTACAAGATCAAGTATGTTGCAGACGGTAGCATTGAAAAATATAAGGCAAGATTTGTGGCTCATGGATTCTCATAGAAGGAAGGAATATATTATGAAGAAACCTTTGCTCTTGTGGCCATATACACTTTCATTAGAATAGTACTTGCATTGGTTGCAGTAATGAAATGGAAGATACACCAAATGGATGTCAAGACTGCTTTCTTGAATGGTGTAGTGGAAGAGGAAGTGTATGTAGAATAGCCACTCAGTTCTGAGACACATGATAGAGAGTCTCATGTGTGCAGATTGAAGAAAGCCTTGTACGGTTTGAAACAGGCACCTGGGACATGGTACGGTAGAATTGATAGCTTTCTATCTAGTTTGGGATTTACCAAGAGTAAAGCAGATTCCAACCTTTACTAGAAGGTTGAAGATGGCAACCCAGTGATGCTTCTACTATATGTAGATGATTTGTTTGTAACAGATATGGATGGGTTGATTGCTGATACGAAGAGAAATCTTGCTACCGAGTTCTAAATGAAGGACTTGGGTATGATGTATTATTTTCTACTTATGGAGGTGTGGCAGAATGCAGATGGAATCTCCCTCGGACAAGGGAAGTATGCAGTAGATATCGTGAAGAGGTTTGGGATGATGGACTGCAAGGCTATGGCCACACGTATGGAATCAACCTTGAAGCTATTGAGTAATGCTTCATCAGAGATGGTTGATGCCATGATGTATTGTTAGATGATTGGGTCCTTGATGTACCTGACAAACATGAGACCAGACATTTACTTTGCTGTGAACACCTTGAGCCAGTTCTTGACAGATCCAAGACATGTTCACTTGATTGCTACGAAGCACATTCTGAGGTACCTGAGGGGTACAATTGATTATGGGCTCAAGTACGAGGTGAATCAGAAGATTAACCTAGAGGGTTATGTTGATTCAGATTGGGCAGGCAGTGCCATCGATAGGAAAATCACTTCAGGTCATTTTTTAGTATGGGATCAGGTGTGATCTCTTAGTTTAGTAGGAAGAAATCCTTTGTGGCACTGAGTACAGCTGAAGCAGAGTATGTCGTAGCTTGTTCAGCTAGTTGTGAGGAAGTATGGCTGCGGAAGCTACTTTTTGATTTATTTGATCTCCAGATGGATGCCACTTGTATACATTGTGATGACCAGATTTGCGTAAAGTTGTCAGAGAATCCAGTGTTCCATGACAAGTCGAAGCATATCGAGATTAAATATCACTATATCAGGGATATGGTGCAGAAGGGAGTAGTGAAGCTCCAGTATGTTGTGATGGAGGAATAGATAGCTGATGTATTAACGAAGCCATTGGCTAGGGTGAAGTTCAAGTACTTCAGGGAGAATCTTTGTGTTCTCCAAATAGAGGTTTCCTTCAAGGGAAAGTGATGAGTCCCATAGCCATTCTGACATGGTGAGAGGATTGGTTCCTTCCATGGTCAGATGTAAGGGCTGAGCCATTCTATCATGGTGAGAGGATTGGTTCCTTCCATGTTAGATATGAGTGCTGAGATCCATAGCCATTCTGATGAGTAGGTCAGATATAAGGACTGAGCCATTCTGTCATGGTGAGAGGATTGGCTCCTTCCATGTCAGATGTGAGTGCTGGCCATTCTATTGAGTAGGACAGATGTAAGGGTAACTACCATTCTCCTGGAGAATGGAGGCAGCTGGTCAATTACCAGGTAGCTCAGTCTAGGACTGGGGGCCATTCTAATATGACGGTGGGATTGGTTCTTACAGGATCAGATGTGAGTGCACGCCTTTTTGAACATGCAGATGGATTATTTCCTTGTATGTGTCGAATGTAAGTGCATAGCCTTTCTTCAATCATGTGTTGATCAGATATAAGTGCTAATCCTTTCTTCAATCATGTGTTGATCAGATATAAGTGCTATGCCTTTCTTTGATCATTGGTTGATCATATGTAAGTGCAGTGACTTTCTTCGATCATTGGTTGATCAGATGTAAGTGAAGGAGCCTTTTGGCATGGTGGATTGGTTCCTTGCATGGCCAAGTGTAAGCGCTGGGCCTTTCTTTGATCATTGGTTGATCAGATGTAAGTGTTGGGCCTTTTTGACAGGGTTGTGGGCTATGTTACCACATGGTCAGATGTGAGTATTGGGCATTGCCTTTCTGATATGATTATAGGATTAGTTAATACATGATCATATGTAAGTGCTGGGCGAAGACCTACATGTTGGCTAGGCCTACATCCAGCATGAAAAAGGGTTGGCTCTGTAGAACTTCCTGTGACAAGAAGAATCATGAGATAGCACCTGTGAAGATTCAGTATTGATGATCCAGCAGAGATGATCCAGATCTAGAGAGGAAGATGACTTGAAGACAAAGAAGACTTGAAGACGAAGAAGACTCAAAGAATGCAGATGACAAGAAGTTCCAGAGAAGAAGACCAGTGATGAAAATTGTGTCAAGAGAATACCTTCCTAGTTAAGAGGGAGTGTTGATGTAATTGTAACTTCGGAATGTATTCACTTGT
>LPNX010112960.1:665583-680045 GCA_001517045.1 Pseudotsuga menziesii
GTTCTTGTGTCATGTCATGCCTCGAAGTTACAATAGATAAGAAATACAAGAACAAGTCATGTCAAGTCATTATGGGTAACCCTCCTATTGTCTAAGGGTTAAAGTCCCTGCAGTTTCGGGGCACTAGGGTTATTAGACGCACCTAGTGAATTCAGTCCTAGTAGGGTTTTAGTCATGTTAGGATTAGTATAAATAGAGAGATGGACTCTCTATTTAGCACACAACTCATACACACTCAAGTGTAGCACATAGTTAAGGAAGAGAAAGACACTGGGGCTAGAGGAAAGAGTTTACTGCTGTCGGGAGATTGTCTTACTGTTTTTGGGTTTCACTTTGGTGTTGATTTGATCTCTGAGGAAGTTGCGGGGTTTTCTCCATTTATGGTTTCCCCGAAGAAAAAAAACTGTGTTCATTGTCGCTTTTGTTTGATTGTTGTGCTTATTGTTCTCTCAGTTAAAGATGCTAATGATATGCTAGCTTAATGTTGAAAAACTAACACAAACTTCAAAGTTCAAAGGCTTTTTAATGATATGTGTTCTGCCATATAAAAATAATTAGAACATCCTTCCAGGGAGAAAATGGGTCAATATTAATAATCACCACTTGGAAGATCAATATTTTGTTCTTTAACTAATTTTGAGAGAGATTCCTGTAGTTCTACAACTACTCCTCTCTTATCAATAGGGGTAATAGAGGAACTATATGAGAATGTATGCCATGCCAAAAAGTTATTGGACAGCCTACAAGGAGTACTTTTGGAGTCAAGAATTTCTAGTGAGAGAGGGATTGTTTCTACTTTGGGTAGGTCCTCGAAGCCAGAAATTGAGGTACAAACCAAAGGAAGATGGATGGTTTTGAAGCCCTATAATCTATGGCTAACATAGTTCATTTAGCATGTCCAGGGTACTCTTTCTGCTAAAGCTGCAATAACATTTTCCTTAACATGCATGTGTAGGTGTAGTATGCCATTTCAATAGCTCTCTCAATTATCTTTTAGCTTAGACTGGACTCATTGAAGTGACTTTGAACCTAATGTTATGCATGTTATTCTCCATATAGAAACTGCATGAGTTATGTTGAAATTGAAATCTTTGGAAACTAGAAAGCCTCAAACAGAAGATGTAATGATTTAGCTGGCGAACAAAGAACATATGATCTGGCAGGTTAATGCTAGTCCCCATTTCAATGAACATGGTGCTACTATTGGGGTTCCATGGTTTCTGACAATACTACTGAACATGTTATGTTTATAATTGTAGTTTTATTAGATAAGCTACCTAAAACTACAAAACACTTTTGTAAATGTTTTTGGTTTAAAATTTAAAGTTAATATCATTGGAGTTGTTATTTTCATGTTTTTTCAATTTATAGATAGCCTGTGGCAATTGAGCTAAGAATATTTGTGAAGTAATCAGAACAATCGATTTTTGACCAGATAAATCGTAATACTAAATTTGAAATGGGACATCAAGTAAATAGGGTCATGTATTTTGTTGAAATAGAAAAATATTGTCCTTCTTGATCTTAGTAAATTAACTGGCAATCTTGTGTCATTGTTGGATAATTTGGCAACTTATGGTAATAGATCTAATATTGACTTTGGTAATAATAGAAATATTTAACTTAATACTGACTATGGACTTATCTTTCCATAGGAGGCTTATGCGCATAATAGGATTTGAAGCATTTGTAGATATTTGAATATTCAAATGTTGACAAACACTAATATCAAGGCCAATGATAATGTATGAATGTGCCAAATGGTTAGGGTGTAGGAAGGAAATTTCATGGACAAAGATTGGGAAACATCTCTACTTAGATACCATCCTTTGGGAAAATCCTATATATTATAAATACAATCATCCTCTACAGAATCAACCTGGTATTGCCTCAGAATTGTAACGTTGGTCCTCAGTTGTCATTGTGTGCAGGGCCATAAAGGACGATTCTTGTTTTCAATTCACCTTCTCTTGTTCCAACAAGGCCACTTGTCAAGCGGCTTCCCCTAAGGTTTCACTTCCCTCTTCTCTTTTGATTTATGTTTATTGCATATTTGGGAAAGTAGGTTTATATAGATTTTCTCACATACACAATTGATACATTTTACTTTTTCATTGCACCAGCATTTCTAACCTATGTTTGAGTGCATTTGTTATGCTTTTTCACCAAATCATACATAGCAGAATGGTGATTCCACATGTAAAGAAAACTATTATTATTCTTTTGGATGTTGGATTTGAGACTTTCTTAAATCATTCATCAGTTTCAATAGTTGTCATGTCATTCACTAACCACATGACATATAGGGGTGAACTCCTTCACAGATTGCATTATGTATGTAGGTTTATACCTGTTCAGTCGAGCATAATTGTTTTGTGGATTCGTTGATTATCTTTCCTGTTGAAATCCATTTCCTAGTTTAGAGATGAGTTTTACTTTTCTTAGGTACTAAATAGTGCATATTTAGCCATTCAAGTTTAATTTTAACCAATTCTTAAATTGAATTTGTTAGATCCGATTTTCCTATTTTGCATATGATATTGGTTATACGGTTGTTAGTTGATGAACATTATAAATAATTTGCTTCATTGTTTTTCTACTTTATAGTTCATTGTTTTTCTACTTTACAAGTGATACTTTTATATTGGATTTTGTAGGAGTGAGCTGAACTTATAACTGGGCCATTGAGTATGAAGAGCCTATTGCTAAGGCTTTTCCATTCAGTATGAAGAGCCTGTTGTTGAGGTTTTCAAGCTGCTAAGTATGGTTTTGAAGTTGCTAACATGGGATTTAAGTATGGTTTAGTGATGAGTATGGTTTTGAAGTTGTTGATGTGGGATATAAGTATGCTTTTGCATCCAATTGCAAGTAGGACAGTTTAGCCATTGTAATATTTTTAAAAGTGTTTTTTTTCCTGTAAATTTATATGGAAATTAATGAGTTTATGAGAAAACTCATATTTATTGTAATACTTTTGACATTTCATATAATATAACTTATGTGGTTTAAAACTTATATATATGGTTGTACTTTATATTATGTACCCGTGTTGTAATTATTAACTAATTAATGTGGCATTGCATGATTTACATGTGTGTTACATATTATTTACAAGTGTTGTAATTAATTATAATGTGACATTGCATAAGTCACATGTGTATTAGATGCTGATAAATAATGTATGATTCTTTTTTTAATTTAAATAGAATATCATATTAAAAATTTATACTGATTAATAATGGACACCATTAAAACTACTAAAATATAATGACCACACATAAAACGACTAAATTAGTGACCAATAAATGAGATTAATGACCAAAATTTGCATATAAAATGACCAAAAATTGAGAGATACGTGACCAAACATTGAGATATAAATGACCAAAACAATGACCAAAATTCACATATCAATGATCAAAAAATAGTTTTGGTGGCTAATTTACGGTCTTTTATTACACGACCAAATTTTGTCATATTCTAGCTTCTCATGTGGTCATTAATTTCCTCATAAATGTGGTCATATATTTGGTCATTGATCGAAATATATGACCAAATTAATGACCAAATATATCACCAAATTAATTACCAACCAACAAGCTATAAATGACCAATTTTGGTAGTGTAATAAAAGACCATAAATTAGCCACCAGTGATCGCCAAACCAAAAGTGGTCATTGATATGCAGATTTCGGTCATTTTTTTGGTCACTAATCTCTCATTTTCCACTAGTGGCTAAGCCATTCTATCATGGTGAGAGGATTGGTTCCTTCCATGTAATATTTGAGTGCTGAGCCATTCTGATATGACTATAGGATTGGTTCCTACATGATCAGATATAAAGGCTATTTTAATTCTTTGAATGGAGGTTCCTGGTCAGTTACCAGGAATACTCGGTCTAGGACTAAGGGACTTTCTGATATGACTATGAGATGTAGTCTTACATGATCAGATGTGAGTGCATGGCCATTCTGATGTGATTACGGGATTGGTTCCCACTTGATCAGATATAAGGGCTGATGCTATTCTCTGGGAGAATGGAGGCACCTAGTCAGTTACCAGGAAAGCATAGTCTATCACCAAAGGCCATTCTTATATGACTGTGGGATGTGTTCTCACATGATCAGATATGAGTGCTAGGCCATTCTGACGAGTCAAGGTCAGATGTAAGGGCTAGGCCATTCTGTCGAGTCAAGGTCAGATGTAAGGGCTGGGCGATTCTGACATGGTGAGAGGATGAAGTTCCTTCCATGTTCAGATGTAAGGGCTGGGCCATTCTAACATGGTGAGGGGATTAATTTGCCCTCATGGTCATATGTGAGTGCTAGGCGTGCCTTTCTGATGAGTCAAGTTCAGATGCAAGTGCTAGATGGGCCATTCTGACTTAGGGTCAGATATAAGCACTAAAGAAGACCTACATGGAGGCTAGGCCTACACCCATCATGAAAAAGGGCTGGCTCTGTAGAACTTCTTGTGATAAGAAGAATCATGAGATATCACCCATGATGATCCAGTGATGATGATCCAACAGTGATGGCCTAGATCGAGTGATGATCCAGATCAAGTGATGATGCTCCAGTGATGATCCAGATTGAGTGATTATCCAAATATTGTGATGATGTTCCAGTGATGATCCAGATCGATTGATGATCCAGATCCAAAGATGAATATGACTTGAATATGACGAGGACTTGAGGATGATCCAAATGATATAGAGAAGAAGACTTGTGATGATAAATTGTGTCAAGAGAATACCTTCCTAGTTAAGAGGGAGTGTTGATGTAATTGTAACTTCGGAATGTATTCACTTGTATTTCTTATGTATTGTAACCCGATGTTTATTCTAAAATGTGTCTGTAATGTAATTGAGTCATGTCATGCCCCGATGTTCTGATCATGAGTTTCTATAATGTAAACAAGTCATGTCAAGTCATTGTTGTAACCCTCTTATTTTCCAAGGGTTAAAGTCCCTGCAGTTCTGGGGCACTAGGGTTATTAGACTCTCCTAGAGAAGTCGGCCCTAGTAGGTTATTGTCAAGTCAGGAATTAGTATAAACAGAGAGTGAGCCTCTCTATTTATCACACACTCACTCACACTCAGTTGTAGCACATAGCTGAGGAAGAAGAAGACACTAGGGCTAGGAAGAAAAAGGATACCGCTGTTGGGAGATCATCTTACTATTTTCAGGTTTTACTTTTGGTGTTGATTCTATCTCTAAGGAAGTTGTGGGGTTTACTCCATTTATGGTTTCCCTAAGGAAAAAAACTGTGTTCATTGTCTCTTGTGTTTGATTGGTGTGCTTGTTATTCTCTCAATTAAAAGATCCTAATATAATGTTAGCTTAATGTTAAAAATATAACAAAAAAGGAACAAACCCACCAGACACAGGACTAGCAGGGGTTTCTTGCATAGGTGAATTAGGTTCTAAGACACCCTCGTCAAGGTGGAAAACATTAGGGTTTTCTTCTACTATGGGCGAGGTTGGTCTAGACTTGGGATGAAAATGTCGAGACCATTTATGAATATTGAGATGGGGATTGAGCACTTTGAAAACAAAGGTTTCCCAAGACTGGCTTCGGTCTTTAAGTTGATCCAAGATTAATAGTTTGATTATACTATGATGGTACAAAATACTTTTAGAATGCAGAGTATTCCTTCTAACAAAATTCAACATTTTTTCTAAGCTATGGCAGAAAAAGAAAGGGAATTTCAAGCATATATTATCAACAAAGTGGGCTAATAACTGAAGGTGACAAGACTTAAAAATGCTAAATTTACCTTTGCAGGTAACTAGGTGAATGTTGAATGTCAATGGCTTGATATACTCCGACTTTATCCAGCTGTGATAGTAGCCTTTCACACCTGTTACATACCGAAACTCAGGCTTTAGAGCGAAATTGTGTGATGCTTGTGGAACAAAGCAATGTTTATGCCACCGTTCACCCTCTTAGGGAAGCTTAGTAGCGCGGGAAATTGACTCCTTAGTAACTTGAAAGGAAATGTGACCTACTCTGGTCATCCTCCCATCGAATCCCATTGCGAACAACAATGAAATCTCTTCATCGTAACCTTGCAGGGAATGTAGGAATGGGTTCCAACTGGCTCGAAAAAACACTTCCCTACACTCCCTAAACTTTTCATTTGAAACAGATCCTGATAACTTTCAGGCTCGAATCTGTTCGACGTGATGGAAACAAAGGAAGGAATACAAGGTTTTCAGGAAAGGTGGCTAAAATGCTCCACAGTAATAATGGTTAGTGATGGCGATGGAATTAAAGAAGGTTCACATAGTGCTAGTTTTAAAGCATGCTGCATTCAACCTGCCAAACGATCATGCATCTAGCTCGACATGCCTAAATGATCATGCCATTATGGCGAATTTTCAGAGCTTGTAACATCTAAATCACGTGATTGAATGAGTTTCTAATTTTTAGTTGGTTCAACCATGTCCAAAGAAATCTTTGGATAGGTTGAACATGTAACTTAATGCAAGTGTATAACCAAACTCATAATCATCAACAAGGAGGGCGGCTTACCTGATAGCTTATGAGTGTGAACATAAAAGGAGAATAATGAAGATGGTAGGGTCATGATAACCAAAAGGTATTCGAAGTTCGTATCATATCCATTAGGGGTGAAATAAGATCATATTAGATTTAATTTGTACAATCATTAATCAGCATTAGTCATAATATCATATAGATGTGACCCTAATGGTATGACTTGGCTTTTTACCCAATAAAATTAAGCCAACACTTAATCAAAAGTACAAAAATATGATAAATTTTTTTATCCAGCTCATCATTTGGCCTTTCATTCACACTAACATTTGACCCTTCATAGGATCCCTCATATGATCCTTCATACAGCTTTTCATATGAAATAATTCTTTTAGCGTTATTGCTTATTCATCCACAACTTTAAGGCCAACTTCGCTATCTACATTATCCTGCAAACACTTTATCATTTGGCAATGAGTATTTTATAAGTAAAAATGAAGACATAAAATCAACTAATCCTCCCCCAAACCAAAGATATGGCATGTCCTCAATCCAAACTAGAAAATTATGTAATTTGCAAAAGAATTAAGAAAGTTCAGTCATGTTGTTGTAAGTTTGTAAAAGAGAAAAAGACTAACTAATAAAGGGAAAGGATTCAGATAGATATATTAAAAAACAATGCTCAAATGTATAGATATATAAATGGATCATTTATGATGTGATGAATAGTACCATAGGGAAAACTAGTCACCCTTGCCTTGTTGTAAAGATATCTTGTCATCTCAAAAATTCTTTGAGCTCACCTTCGAATTTGTAGGAGTTCACAACTATGGGTCCCATTGGTAGGATAAACATATCTTAGATATTGATTGAAATCAGATTGTCAGATCCAAGGGTATCTTAGATTTATTCTTTTATGAAATTATAAACAATATGCCAAAACATATTTTACTATTAAACTATGTGCCTAGTGGTGCATGAACCGGATCTCTTTTGACCTGATATTTCCTCGCTGCCAATAGGCCTGTTCAGTACCCCGGTGGGGTTATCTTGGTACCATGCAAGCATAGCCTAAGCATAGCCCCGCTTCCAGTGAGCCTATTTAGTACCCTGATGGGTTTACTTGCATTTATCAAACTTCCTTGTAAATTATTACTTAGCATTGACCCACTACCAACAGGCATGTTCAGCACCCCAACGAGTTTTCCTTGTATAAATATTCTGAGTATAGGAAGTCGATTGGTACTAGAGCATTCTATTCCCTGCTAAACACATGAGTTAAAAAAAATTCACAAAATGTCCTTAACTATAGATTATGTCAATAGAGAATAACTTAAAGGTGTCCCAGGGCCTTTCAGTATATTTTGTTTATAAAAGGTAATGCTCCCCACAAGCAACAATTATGCTTACCCTCTAGTGTCCTCAGAGATAGTTAAGAGTCAAGTTTTGATAACAAGTGTAGATGAACTAGTAACCTCTAGGTATGAAAAATGTTAAAGAACATGATAATTAAAATAAATCTTTTAAGCGACTGTTCAAATAATTAGAATCTGAATCAAAACACTTAGCATAACAAAATCATAAAATAATTGGTTTGAAAGTGATATACAAGAAAAGCTTCAAGGTCTTATTAGAGCACTTTCTTCCTTTTTTTTAGATAGTACCTCATAAGCTATTTAAAGAAATAAATGCTTCTTCAAAACCATTTGTTAGATGGTTTATTTTATTCTTGAAAGCCTAGAAAAGATTCCTCTAGAAGGAAGTAATTAGAAATGACTCTTTATTTATTCAAAGATATATACACATATTTACATATATGCAAGTAATGATAACCCACAATATTTTTTTAAGACTAGGAGGAAGAGATTTTTGGAGGGAGCAGTCCAATAATTACCTCTATCTTGATAGGATCTATGCTAAACTTCTGGGGAAAAACATGATGCCCCATGCAAATATAGCACAAAGGAATTTTTATTAATGGACATTCCTGTCGGGGATATTTAGTTTTACATTCTGGGCAGACATTGCTTTTTGTTGCTTGTTCTTCATCCTAGTTTTTTTATGTAGGTTTGATTTCTAGAGTGAGTTTACCTAGAAGGTTTCTTTCGAGGTGATAATGGAGCATCCCGTCGTTCTTTTTCAGAAGAGAAATTTCTCTTATCACTCATTCTTTTTTTGGTTTTTATAGGAGTAGGTAATGCTACTATAGATATGTCAATTTGAGGGGTTACTATTACCAAAGAGAACTCCCACCTAGGTAGTTCAGCTTCCTTACTTCAAGAGTTATATTATCGGACTTTGTTACTTAGTAGAAGGTTAAGAGGTTCCCTAGTTACTTCTTTTTAAATTTGGTAAAAAATAGGGTCCTCAAGTCCTTTTGCCAGGATCTCTTTTCTTTATATAATTTCCCCCCCTTGTAAAAATCTCTTTATGAGTCTAACAAAACTACTTCCTATAAGTGTGTTTTTTTTAGTGCCTATTCAGTGAGTTGGGGTTTTTATGTTTTCTAATTTTTTTTATAAAAACTCAACAAAATTTTGCTATACTATAATACTATTATTACTGGATTTGGTGGCGCCTATTATAACATATGCACAGGTTCTTACCTCTCATCTTACCACTCCCCCGTTACCAGCCTATATCTACCTTACGAAACAACTCCCTGGGAATGGCGCCAAAATGTTGGGAAAAATATTGTCTTGAATAATTTACATAATATTTAATTATCAACCAGAGTTAGTAGGCTTAGAGTTGCTACAAAATATATGCGAAGGTAGAGAGTGTCGTGGTAATAATTTAATAAGCCAAAGATCAAAATACTTTAAGTTGAACTTCTAAGGATCTAATTAAGTTAATAAAAACAAAGGTAACATCAAACTATTTATAAATGTCTGGACATAAACAATGTTATGATAAAAAACTATTCTATCTAGAGAGATTGATTTTTACTTGAGATAATGACCATATTAAAAAGGATTTACAATGACCAAATACAAACTCTACATGCACTAGCTAAATCATTTCAATTCCACTCTCCTTGATTATTCTGAGGGTAGGCATTTGCTATAATAGGAAATGGGACAGGAGGGGTATCAAAATGGCTCTCAAAAGAAGTATAACAGCTAAAGGGAATTAAGTCTAGTTTGATTTCTACAAAAATGTGTAAACTGAGAAATGTCCAGTTACATGAAATAGTAAACATGATTGTTTATACACAAGTGACTCCTATTTACAAACCACTATATAAGGATAGACATAGTTTATGAACAAACATAAAACTCACAAGGATGATTTGATTTCTATCTTATCAATCCTTTTCACAATTGTATAATTTAAAAGAAAAAAATGTATTATAAACACCTAATCTATCAATGCATGTAATTAAAACTTATATACAAAGAAACAACTTAAATCAAAGGCTCAATTACAGATCAATACAATGAGTTACATTACATAACATAATTCCTATGCATAAGATAAAAAGAAAGAGGAAAGAGAAATAAGGTTTACAAAGGAGTCTTAAACAATCTTATCTGGAGGTCTTTAAAAAGAAAATATAAACATTATCTAACCATTACTATTCAGATAGAATCACAAAACTAGAAAGATAAACTTTGAAATGAATTAAAAACACACAGGACTAAATGAGTAACTGTATAACAGGTGTAAATGAAGGTCTATATAAAAGGTGGAACAGACTATCTGTGAGTTACTCCATTTGAAGGAAATGTTAGAACTTTAAAGAAACAATAAATTTAAATGCTTTATTGAAAAGCAACTACCCCATGCATGTACTACTGTAATGTAAAACAAGAAGTAAACCTACTTTAATGACTAAATTCCATAGTAATACGACCTAAACTAATTTCATAATTCAAAACAAACTAACATATTCTTAAGCAAATTCATGATAAAAACTGGAATAAGCAGAACTAGATTATAATTAATCAAAGAAATCTAATCTAGAAATTCAAAGACTTTGCAGAAAAACTTCAAATCTATCTTAAATGCAATCGGTTTCTATTTAATAAAAAGAACCTACATGCTCAACATAATTTTAAATTGAAATCTATACTATAGGAAACATCAACGATTATAGAAACAAAACTAAACAACTCTTAAACAGAATGATACTAATTGCAGAGGAAAGAAATAACAAAACCTACACAAAGATTTAAAGACTCTGTTTGTCAAGGGTCCCTCCCAGCAAATAGAGTTATGCTTCTTCTAATCGAACACCATCATATGCAGCACAATAAGAATTTCATTAGAATAAAAGGTGGCATTACAGAGTTTTTCGGATTGAACTAATAAAAGGAAGAAACTCAAACTCTAAGAAGCTCCGCCTAAGTCGCATTACATCGTCTATACATACATCGTTCAATGGAGCCGAGCAAGTCAACCCTTTAGTGGTTGAATGCTCTTCATGATAAGGAAATCATAATCGTGAATAAGTATATTAACAACTAGCAACTAACAACTCCTCTTCTCTCGCAGATCGGGTTCCTTCAGGCACGCAATGTGGTTCATAACTTCAGTCCAAATCAAAGCCTGCATCGAGGTGTCATGCAGAAGTACTAGATGGGAACTTATTCTAGAAGAAGACTAACGTTGAGATGTCGGCACATGGTGATGACAGTTTCTAGCTGTTTTCATGCTCTTAATACACAAAAACATGCTACCAAAAAATGTGTGGTCTATTTGATGATTTGGACAGCAAGCTAGGAACGCTCTCCATATACTCAGGTGAATGCGTGTTTGTTTCTTAGGTTACAAAAAAGACCATATAACCTGCATAGAATGATACACATGAATTAATATAGCAAATGCACTCTGTATTATGCCAATTTTAACCATTGAAACCATAAAATTATGATAATAAATAGAATTGACATAAATCCTAATTTAGTCATACCTGAAGCTTGTAGAGGGAGATGCATGGTGCAAAAGACACTAAAAAGTAGCAAAACATATGTTAATATGTGAAGTATTGAACCCAAAAATAGTGACAAAATGGGGACCAACAGAGTCAAAACAATACTCTTATCAGATGGAGTGTAATCGTCTTTCTTTTCTAGAGGTGGGTCATAGGTCTCGGATCTTGTGGTAATATTAAACGTTTCATTAGACATAATTTTAAATTCATCTATAGAGGATGAGGAAGGCTTGTTTATTGATGGTCGATCAATTGTATATGGGTAGGGAAATTATCAGTCAAGACTATTGGGGTGGGATCATTTTTCAATAACTTGCTGACGTCTTCACATTGAGGACATTCCTTGGTGATGTGGTCACCTCCACATATGAGGCAGGGAGATGTTTCCTTTCTCTTATTCTTCTATTCGACATCGAGATTTGTGTTTTATTTCTTTCCTCTTGATTTTCAAACTTTTTTTATTTGTTCTTTCCTTTCTTCTTTGTTCCTGAATATTCTGAGGATTGAATGGCATTTACCTCAGTAGAGGAAACATGAGGAGGGGTGGTTTTGGGATTTGCGACGGTCTGACTAGTAGGTGGGTTTTGATTTTTTAGGGATTTAGTCACTGGTTTTATCTGAACAGATCCAATAACACCATCAATGGGTGTCTCTTTTGAAGGTCTCAAAGGGTCCAAATTAAGATGAGGAGCATGTGGGATCAAATCATAAAGAGTACCCGACTAGGAATAAATGAAGTCTAGGAACTAAGCCCAACTAATGGATTTATCTTCGGTGACGACACCTCCCATGGAAACATCCCAAGAAATACGGGTAGAAGCAAAGACATAGTAAACCAATCGAAAAGTAATTAGTCACGAATAGGTGCTTTAATCAACCTATGACGTCGTCTCCACTCATGTATATGATTGGATATATGGGTGGAAGTAGTCTGATAGAGGGAAGTTAAAATATTCGTACCCATTTCGTACTAGATTGGGAGTTGAAAGTATGTTAAAAACTCCATTGCTAAGTTGTTAAAGTCCCAAAAAGAGTGTTGAGTTAATTCTATATACCACTTAGTGGCGGTTTTTCATGTCCCCGTATTTTTGGACATAAAATTGTTGACCTTTCCCAAGACCTTGAGGGTCAAAAAGATGCACTAATTACCTCACCTAGGGAATTTTGCCAAATATTATTTATGAGGATTATAATTAGTTTAATTATTATTGATAATTAATTATTGTACAAATAACACATGGAATTGAGATTTCCATGTCAGGTGGGCACAATTGGCAAGCCAAATTTCCAAGGAGGAGTTTTAGAAAGTGACAAGAGACTGACAAAAGAAAGAAGTTAAAGGAAGAAGGAAAGTGTTAAAAGGTATGAAAAAATCAATTAGATCTAAAAGGGAAACATCAGACCAAAGGAGGGAGCAATTTTCATTTAGGAGTGCAGTGACAAAAGAAGAAGGAAGAAAAAGTTGTCATAATGAAAATAAGGAAACATCGGACCAAAGGAGGGTGAAATATCCCTTTTTGAGTTCAGTTACAAAAGAAGGGAAGCCTAAGGAGGGTTTAGTTTCCAGATTAGATGAATGATAAGGACAAAGAAACAACTCACAAGGTCCCTACTTTCCAATTACTCAAGGAGAGCACATATGTGGCTAGGGTTAGGGTTTCTATGTGGATGACTTTCTCTCATAGGTCACCTACTTGCTAAAAAAGTCACCAGAATATTCTAAAAAGGTAGGGGCAGCTCTATTACTTAGGTTTTCTATTGATTGATTTATTTTTATGTGAAGCATAACTTGTACTGAGTGATTTACCTCATAACTTTGGGAGATGTACCCCAATTCCTTCCATCCCCTCTCTTCTTCCTCCCTATATTTACCTTTTCGGGTGTTAGAGCGTTCATGAAAAGAATCATGATATCAGATGAGATGTATTTTACAGCCATTCTCCTTAGTGAATTCGAGCTCCAATGAAGTGTAAGCTTCACTTACGCTCCCATCCATCCTGATGTCAGTTTTGGGTTTGCTTCCCACTGTTTTGAGCCCCATTGGGAGTGGTTAGTCCTCCATTTCTCTGTGAAGTGAATCATAAAATAAAAATTTGTTTAAGATGTCTATAATATTGTAAGCATGATTTCCAATAAGCTCACATATCAAATCTTCCATGTATGAGCTTAAATTATGATTAAAATGAGGTTTTTTTATTAGTTTATTGCTTTAGTAAATGAGTAATGGTCATGAGCATGAGTATGAGTGATGAAATATGTTAAGTAAAGTTGTATTATTCTCTAATAAATTCCAGTCTCTGCACTGAAGTCATACTAATACAAATTTCATGCTTTACTGTACACCCTATCTAGATAACTAATTAAAATTGACTAGTCTCATGGTTTATTTTATTATAAGAGTTATGTTCACCCAAATTCGATTTCAGAATTTTTTGTATGTCAATAACTTACTCCTATATCCATACAAACATTCACACTGAAATTTAGTTGAGTTCGTACATTGTTGAGAAGCCTCCACTGTGCAAGGACACAATGGAAAGATAAAACGTATTCACTTGCATCCGATTACTGCAAAAGGAAGGGAAATTGTGAGGGAGATGTGGAAATTGAACCCAGGTGTTAGAAAAATTACACTCACAACAAGTGCCAATTACACATGCAAATTACTCACAAAGGAGACTGAATAATGGAGCAGAACACTAATCTATATTGAATAAGTGTACAATAGCCAACTCTGTGAAGTCATAGGCTGCCACATTAAATAATTACATGAGATATTTGAATGCATGAAGATTCCATTCGAATTTAGTCAAAAGCAGGCTTACTAAAACTAAGCAAATCCCCCATAGGTGCATAAAGCAGTTTCCAAAACTGTCTAGGAGCTCATGAATTGGAAAAATCAATTAGGTAAGCTAAAAGGTAATGGAATAAAACTCATACATGCTTTTCATAGGAGAAAAGAGTGGAGGATGATGAGGACAAAAAACAAGTTAACTTCACCTAGTCAAACTTTCCCAATTGCCTT
>LPNX010112960.1:685210-702411 GCA_001517045.1 Pseudotsuga menziesii
AAAATTTGCTTCCAAGAGGTTTCCTAAGCGCTCCATGACTCAAATTTAGCAAGTTTGACCACTATGGATGTGTGGAGGACAACTTGCATAAGGTGGAATATGGAAACTAGGAAAATAAGACAAAAATTGGATTAATTAATGTCTAAGGTAGCTAACTATGGGTTGATTATTCTAACAGGAGATAAATTCACTCCTAGTTTCTTTGTTGGTGATTACACTATCAGTGCAATGACTGGTAAGGGTGTAAACGGTGATAATATGGTGAAGGAATATTTTGTATCAGATCTAAAAGAAGACGTAATATCATACTTGAGTTCATCATTTGAATTTGCTAATGAAGTGGACAACAAGAACCCACCAGCTGGGTGTGAAGTAGGAAATCTGAAGGAGAAAAATTAGGTGCAAAGGGATGCACACAGTTCTGAATTTTGTACTCTCTTGCAGCATGGTGAAGTTTCCCATAAGTATAAAGAGAAATATGTTGTGTCCATGGAAGACATAATTGAAATCCTTGCTGATGAGGATTGTGCAAGAAAAGAGTAGGGTGTTCATTCAGTTGACCCTACCACCAGTGTTGTAGAAGGACAATCCAAATGGATAAAAAGGACTCTATACATGATTTTAAGAGTACCTACTGATGGGTGCTCAAATTTCACTAAGACATATACTGAGGTATCTCCATATCTCTATGCTAGTGACCTAGAAATTTCACTAGAAGAAAATGTTGCAAGATCAACTTACACATCACCGCTAGAGTTTCATGAAGTTGATACCAAAGAGAGGGAAGAAGAAGAGGTTCATATGCAAGAACCTCATTCTCTTGCAGGGTCACTAAAGATGAGTGAAAAATCAAAGAGTCTCTACACACTCTCCATGGAACCTATGCATTGATGACAATTATCTATTGGAAGTTGGAGGAGAAATATTCTTATGAATACATGGAGAAGTTTCAAAAGGCCATGACAAGCACCAAAGGTAATTTTATACAGTTGCTTTCTGATAGAGATAGTCTGCTTGAGCTCATGGTGTTATTGTATGGAGCATTATTAAAGGATGAATAAGAGATCTGCAATCTCATAGAAGAATTATTGACCACTCACAATTCCTTAAATATCACTCAAGGTGCACTCCAAGAGTCCAATATGGAGATAGAGAAACTTAATGGGATTTTGCAAAGATCTCACCTACCCTCCTACACACTATTCAACCATCGTCACAAGGATGATTGTATTCTTGAACATATAGAGGAATATCATGAGATGGCAGATCATGAGATGCACTTAGTTTTGCATGTGCTTGAGAATTGTGTAGAAAAACATGATAAGAACCAAGCACTTGACCTTTTCTAGAGAAAACTGGAGATATTTTCTGGAGAGAGTCTCTTCTCCATGGAAGAGATAGAGAAGCTCACCTTAGTGGGATCAACTATTGATGAAGATGAGGCAACCATAAGTTGGATGGATAAGTATTGCAGAGATCTGATACATAGTTCTACCCACACTTATATTTCATCCTCATCAAGTGGTGATCAAAATTGGGAGAAGGGATTTTCCTTGTTGGTGCAACAGGAAGAGTTGGAGGCTTTCCTAGGTGTTCATGATGAATTTTTGAATGTACCATCACCCTCTCAGCATCCAATTATGAACATATTGTTGTCACTTGAGTCCATTTAGCTACACATGGACTGGGTGGAAGATTACATGTCACACATGGAATCTTCTTGCAGAGAAATTTATGATCATGAGCAGTGGAAGGAAGTTGAGCAAGCAAACTGCCAAGAGGAGTTGATGAGAAAAATGTCTTGCATAAGGTGGTATTTGTGGAGGAAATACACACATTTAGATGGATTCTTGTTGCCTTTGACCAGTGGTAGAGATCTGAGCCATTGTAAGTGTTCACACGGACCTTGTTGTTGGAGTGTCAATAATTTCTTAGGTTGGATGATGGGACACTTATATGTATTTCTTGCTTGCATTCTTGGAGATATTTGTGATGCATCATATTATTGTGAGAATTTTGGGCATACTTGTTGGCTGGATGATGCCTATACTAATTGGGATTGGAAATGGGACTCACACCTATTTCATGGAAGCCACAAAGATGTGAGATTTAGGGATAGTGTGCATCAAGCACATAAAGAGATCTATCTTAGGTGGGGAAGTCTCATTGAGAGTTTCAAAATTTCAGTATGGTGGTATGCTTTCCACATCATGATTTTAATCCTCTATGATGATGTAATTTTGTTGTTCTTGATGTTTAGAAGGAGGAATATGATAGCATGGGACCTTGGCATTCTTGGAAATGGAATATTTCCAAAGGGAGCAGTAGTATTTGGATCTTGGCACAGGAGGCAGTGGGATCCATGCATTCTACTTAGTTAGCTCTACTGGGTGGACAATTTTGTTGCCATAGGTGGTCATTTGGGAAATGACTAGGATCATAGTAGTGCAACAGAAACATGATGGGGCAATTTGCAGCACTCCGAGGTGCTTCTTCTTGAGGGAAAGCAAATTTTGGAGGGTAGGACTGTCATGTACCCATGTTTTCTGACATAAAAGTGTTGAACTTTCCCAACACCTTGGGGTAAAAATATTCATTAATTATATCATCTAGGGAATTTTGTTGAAATATTATTTATGAGGATAATGCTTAGTTTAATTTTTATTATTAATTAATTATTGTTCAAATAACATCTGGAATTGAGATTGCCATGTCAGGAGGGTGCAATTGGGAAGCCAAATTTCCAAGAAGGATATATAGAAATTAACAAGAGACTGAGAAAAGAAAATGGTTAGAGGGAGAAGGAAAGTGCCAAAATCTATGACAAAAGTAGTTAGATCTAGAAAGGAAACACCATACCAAAGGAGGGTGCAATTGCCATTTAGGAGTGCAGTGACAAAAGCAGAAGGCAAAAAAGATGTCATAATGAAAAGAAGGGAACATCATACCAAAGGAGGGTGCAATCTCCATTTTTTAGTTCAGGAACAAAAGAAAGGAAGCCAGGAAAATGTGTCATAGGGAAAATAGCAACCCTAGTCCTAAGGAGGGCGCAATTTAAAAATTAGATGAATGACATGGACATGGAAACAACTCACAAGGTCCCTACTTTCCGATTAGTCAATGAGTGCTCATATGTGGATAGGGTTAGGTTTTCTATGTGGATGACTTACTCTCACGGGTCACCTACCTGCTAAACAAGTCACCATAAGATTATTAAAATACAGGGGGAGCTCTATTACTTAGTTTGGATATTGACTGATTTGTGTTTATATAGAGAATAGCTTCTACTGAGTAATGTATCTCAAACCTTTGGGTGATGTACCCCAATTCCTTCCATACCCTCTCTTCTTCCTCATTATATTTCTCTTTGCAGGTGTTGTAGTGCTCATGAATAGAACCATGAGATCAGATCAGATGTCTTTTTCAGCCACTCTTCTCATTGAATTCAATATCGAGTCAAGTGGAAGCTTCACTTACACTCCCATCCATCTTGATGTCAGCTATGGTCCTCCTGCCCACTGTTTTGAGCCCCATTTGGAGTGGTTAGTCCTCCATTTCTTTGTTATGTGAATAATATAACACAAATATGTTTAAAATATCTGTAATATTGTAAGCATGTTGTCCAATAATCTCATATATCAATTCTTCCATGTATGAGCTTAGTTTATCATTAAAATGAGGCTTTTTTATTAGTTTATTGCTTTAGTAAATCAGTAATGGACATGAGCATGATTATTAGTGATGTAATATGTTAATTAAATATTTATTAGGATATAATAAATTCCATTTTATGCACTGAATTCATTATGATACGAATTTCATGCTTTACTGTACACCCTAGCTAGATAACAAGTTAAAATTGACTAGTCTTGCAGTTTCTTTTATTATGAGAGTTATGCTTACCCAAATTCAATCCCAAAAGTTGTTGTATGTAAATAAAAGACCCCTATGTAAATAAAAACTTTAAAACTAAATCTTATCTGAGGCCATACACTTTTTTATCATCCTCCACTATGCACGGACTCACCAAGCCAAAATTGCCAAACTCTCCCAATTCTCTCCTAAACTTCCCAAACCTATGTAGAACTATTTCAAACTATTACAAAACTTATTGAAAGGTTTATTAATGTCTGGTATCATATCTGTGCATTTCCCTAAGCCTCTGGTTGAATGGATCTGAAGGAATCTTTGTAGTTTCACGGTTGGGTGGCCTAGAAGCATGGGAGTAAGTTTCAACATAGATGAAACGGAAACCCAAATTGCACCCGATATAAATGTGTTAGGGAATATGAAGTCTATATCCTAAAAGTTTATTTGGTTTCTTCCCCCTATCTACTTCCATTCCTATGAATTATTTAGTAAAATACCTTTATCTTTATAGTCCGAAAATGTACTAAATGTATGCAAGTTTTATATTAGATTTTTAATTAAATTTGTAGCACTATTGGTGTTCAGATCTGTATATCAGATCTGGAACATTATAGAAACAGGATGAAGGGTGGATTTTGGATTTGTGGGAATCTGACTAGCATGTGAGTTTCACTTTTTTGGGGATTTAACCGCCGGTTATGTCCGAACAGAGAAAACAACACCATCAATGAGTGGCTCTTTTGAAGGTATCAAGGGGTCCGAAGTAGGATGAGGAGTATGCAGGATCAAATCGTAAAGAGTATCTGAATAGGAATAAACCAAGTCTAGTTACTGAGATTGAAGAATGGCTTTCTCTTCGATGACGACACCTCCCATGGCAACATCCCAAGCAATAGGAGGAAGCAAAGATTTAGTAAACCAACAGGAAAGAAATCGGTCTGGAATAGGTGCTTTAATCAACCTACAGGATCATCTCCACTCATGTATATGATTGGATATATGGGTGGAATTGGTATGAAAGAGGAAATTTAAAAGATTTGTACGTGTTTCGTATTAGATTGGGAGTTGAAAGTGTGTTAAAAATGCCATTGCTAAGGTGTTAAAGTCCCAAAAAGAGTGTTGAGTTAATTCTATATACCACTTTGTGGTGGCTCTGGTGAGGGTCCTTTGAAACAATCTCAAATGGGTCGAACCATCCATTATAGAGTTGGACAAACACCATAAATGATAAGTCATTACATGGTTCTTGGGGTCCTCGTCCGCTTTTCCATTAAACTTAGGTATATATGAAGGCAATTTCACTGGAATAGAAGGCCATGAGGAAT
The DNA here is from genome assembly GCA_001517045.1 of Pseudotsuga menziesii. Lineage (NCBI taxonomy): Eukaryota > Viridiplantae > Streptophyta > Pinopsida > Pinales > Pinaceae > Pseudotsuga > Pseudotsuga menziesii. Next base: position 690,406 of record LPNX010112960.1, read on the forward strand.
TGTGATGAATAAGATCATTGATCAAGCAAAAAAGTCTTGCATATCAAGTGTAAACAAAAATGGTAGTTGTTGGTTTGGTTATGGATACTGGTAATATTTATAAGGAATTTGAACACTAGTAGGGTCCTAAGCAAATTGATAAATTCGAATCGATGATCCTCCAATAATATGAGGTTTGTTTCAAAATGTGTCTCTTGATGGTCCACTAGGTGGAGGGACTCCAAATGGTGGTCCTCGATGTGGTGGGCCTCCCGGAGGTGTACCACCAGATAGTGGACCTCAGGGTGGTGCATCTCTATATAGAGGACCTATAGGTGGTGTTCCTCCATAGGTGGGACATCCAGATAGTGGTCCTCCATACGGGGGGAATTTGGGTGTTCCCCTGGATGGGGAACCTCTAGGAAGGCCTCCAAATGGGGGAGCTATGGATGGACTTCCATACATATTTAAAAATGAGCTTTTGTAAGTAGGGACATTCGACCAATTAGGTTATCCCCATAGGGTATTAGGGTTACTAGGGTAAGCGGTGTCGGGAAAAACATTTCCCGAGGTAACGGGTTGGTGATTTTGGGTGACCATTGTATGTTGATTTATTAGATGAATATATCCCTATATGGGTTGGTTGGACATCGGTTTTCCTGGTGTCTAGGAAGAAACTATTGTGTTTGCATTTTTGGAAGGTATCCCAACCATGGGATTCACTAAAACAACATTCTCCCCATGATTTGAACTAGTTCTAATGGTCGCAGGGAAGGTTGGTCCTGGCAGTTTTCCACTAGTTATGGGATTAACATAAGAAATAGGGATAGAAGGGAGAATCTGAGCTGATAGGGAAGGGATAGAAGGTTGTTCGGGATCATAGGAAACTACACTTTGAACTTGTATTCCAAATAAAGTTCCAACATTATATTCAACAGGGGCATGGTTGCATTCGGGAGTAGCTCTTTCTACCTGGATGCACAAAGGAGAAACACTTATCCTTCCTATGATATAAATACTCATAATTATATAGAAATAAATTTGAACTAGGTAGGGTGTAGCATAAACTCAAGTAGTGGTGTCGTATTCAGAAATAGTTCATCTCAAGGAAGTCTCCCAAAAAGGATTAGTTGGACCAAATCCGTCGCCACTGGCCCATTTGAGGGTGGGTTAAAAACCTAATATCACGCACCAAAATGGAATTCTATATGAAAGTGAAAAGTTAAATCATGTGAAGGTGGTAACTGTACCAATACCAGGGTAGAGGTGGGTGAATTCTCAGTAGAATAATACTCTTCTCCTGATTCAACAATAGGAACACCTTCCACAGAAGGATTAGTAGTGGAGGGTTGATTCACAGTCATCCCTTGTATTTATTCCATGGTAGGAGGAAATCCGGGTGGTAGACTCTGCAATCTGAGAGATATCCTCATAGGTGGTTCATCTAGAATCAAGGCTAAACACTTCTACTCTATAGATTCACTATTTAAAAAGGAACACACAAACAATCCTATGCATGCTAACGTTGCAAGAAAACTTAAGTGATAGGAGGGGTTGGAAAATGCTAGAAGCGCACTAGGATTGTCCATTTCTCATGAATTTTGATATACCATAGGGTCCAATAGTTAAACACGACAAGGAGGTTAGGACCATACCCTTTCTTGAATACCCGACTACATGAACAATATGTGCATAGTAGCTCCTCGAGTGTTATTCTCGATTTATTGCTCCAACAGGATGACCTAAATGATTTTCTTAGTTGGTATCGGTTCCTATAAGAGCCTCCGTATATACACAAGCTACATGAGAGATCAAGTCCGTGTTAGTGTTTTCTAATGCACAATCGTTCGAAAGGGTCCTTCCTATATACTATTGAGTTTGTGAAGATATTTTAGATATACCTCAAAGGTATGTGAAAATTCATTCAATATACCGATTGGTACGTTGAATAACCACATGATCTTGTGATGTAGTGCAGGAAAGGAAATGAAATATCCTATGTTTATAAATGCTGGAACACGTCTTCTAGCATATCACTCAAATTACTAAGAATTTTAGCCTAAACCATCGTTCAATTTTATCTTTATGGTTACTAAATGCTTGTGTAATATGAAGTAAATTTCAATATTGAAATTATATAAATGCGCATGTAACTTTCCTTTCGATGAAATCTATCTAGAGAGAGGGAGAGGTCAATTTTTCAAAAAAAAAAAATAACAACCATGTGATCCAAAAAAATCATTTCCTAAAACATCAAGTACTTTCAAACAAGAAAAACTCCAAGGCTATATTTTAAAAGCTCTTGTATTTCAAAAGGAAAATAATTTGTAATGCAGAAATGCCTATTTTCTCTAATCAATCTTCAAAAAGGAAAAACACCTCTAATGATCTAGCCAAACCAAAAACAAGCAATCAAAATTTTCTTTTATTTTTTGATATGATTTTTAAATAAAGAAATGAAAAAATCACACTATAAACGCAGAGAAGTAATACTATTTTTCCTTTGAATGGATCTGTAAAGAGCTCCTAAAAGACTATTCATACAAACCATACACCCAAAATCCAATATTCACACAAAACTATAAAGGTGTGAAGCTAGTGGATGTTTTGACGGTAGTCTTGTAGGCCCATAATGCGGAAAACAATTATAAGTGCCAACTGGATTTGGCATGCCCTACCATTCATTGAAGCATGGTTTACAACACTTTGTTTATGGATTCGACTTGGCCATTAGCTTGTGAGCAATAGGGTGTGGAATTTCCATGTAGAAAACATAGCTTTCCACTTAGTCACGACATTATTTTATTTTCAAAATGTGAACCGTGGTTGGTGACAATCGCTTGAGGGACTCCAAATCTAGAGATGATGTGATTGAAAATAAATAGGGTAGAATTTTTTCCATATTCGACATATGTAGGCATATCCTTAGACCACTTTGAAAAGTAATCCATGGCTATAATGATGTAACCATGCCCCCAGACTGAGGTAGTATTATAGTGCATGAAATCAATGCTCCATTTCATGAATTCTGACAGCTATGATGGGATGCAAAGGAGAAGGGTGGTTGCACTTTTTGGATGTGACATATTGAGAGGGAAAACATTTTTTTACAGTGTTATAGCTGATTTTACCACACATGGTTGATCACATATTTATCACCTTCCCCGTCCCTCTGCAGACTCTTTAGACCCCATGGACTGATATTATACTTTGATGTTTCCAAGTTCATCCCTAAAAAACATGTTTATGGATTTATGCGACTTTTAAGCTCATATTCGTGTGTATACGCGACTTTTGACCTCAAACCCACATAAGTCAGGATGTGTGCATAAATCCAAATATTTTTGGAGTTTTCCTTGATGTGTGTATCAAACACTTGACTCTTGGCCTTCCATATCCCTTGAGATCACTCAAATTTGACCCTCCACTAACCCTTTGGACTGATATATAAGGAACCCCTTGGATACATTGAAGAGGAGGAATTGAAGAGCAGGGAAGTTATAGTCCATTACTGCCATAGCTTGCATATACTTGAGTCTACATCCCTTTGTCCCTTTGGAGAACTTTGTGTTCATCCCAATATTTCCTTTTCTTGTGAGCTTGCTATCGAGAGATGGAGGATTGAGGCGGTGGAGGCTGAGGTGTAGGACTTAGTTTATTTAGTTCGCAAACATGCTGACATAGGTTGTCACTTGTGTAATCTTTGATTTGATTAATATAAATATATTTTCCTGTCCAATAATGTGCATTTGAATGAATATTGAATCCATAGATATGTTTAATTGCTTATAAATTGTTGATTATATATTCTAGAGTAGATCTAACACCATATTATATAGCATGCTTATCTTGTTTTCTGTTGTTGAGAGCAAATTGCTAGCACAAGCAGGATTGGAAAAAGCTCAACGAGGATCTACTTCAACCGTCTGGAATAAGGTATGATTTGAGATCATTTAGTGTTATATGTTTGGTTTCTCTTGCATATTGGGAAGGGATTGATTTCTCAAGTCTACTTGTTTGTTGTGGTACACCCCAAGCCATAGGAAGTTCTCTCCGTAACAGAATTGGAGACCATACTGGGGAGGTTCCTAGTTGTTTCTTTTTGGGGGTTTTTGGTATTCAATTTACTTTAATTGCTCTGATTTCTCTGTTTCTATGCCAGGTCTGGAGGCATGTTTTCCCAGTAGGGTCCTGAAGGAGTAAATTTTGTCTCAACTTGTCTGTTTGCCTTATTTTTCTTCCTTTTTCTTCCTATACACGGGTTCAGATTTCACAGTCGTCTATACATGTGGGTTTTCCTTGAATAGTCACATATGTACTTTGGTTTACTGAGAACAGTCACATATTCCTTGATTTTTAGCTTTAATGGGAGGATTAAGTGTAGCTAGGTTATTTTGGATGATTGCTAAGTCTTCTTGGATGCTTTTGGAGTTTGTACAGACCCTCTGTTTCTGACCAGAGATTGTTTTTAGTTTGATTTTTAAAAAATTTCTTGTCATTCATTTTCTACTTTTTGTTTTGATATTAGTGCATTAGGTATCTTTTACCTTGGTGATTTTCTTGGATGCTATTTGTGAGTGGTTGAAAAGTATGAGGGTTGTAGAGTCATATTTTTTGCTTTTATATCTCATTTAATTCAAAAATACAAAAATATTTTTCTTTTTGCATAGTTATGCATTGCTTCCATTTTTCATTAGCATGGTACTTGCATTAGGTTTTCTTGGTGAATTTTAGTCAAATTTTCATATAGGAATGATTGAACTTACATTTGAAGGAAAATGTTTGCAGCTCACATAGTAGCATACCCTGTTTTTCATTCTACATAGTGCATTTGAATTGATTGTTAGGTGTGCATTTTGCTTCATGTTGTGTCATAAAACCATAATTTGCATGACCATTAACGTTTGAGTTATTACAAACAAATAAAATCAATGCTTAATAAAATGAATTACACTCTTTTCTTTTGTAGGGTGCATCAACAAGATTAGGTTTTAGGGTCTTGGAATAGTTCATTGTAAGTTAATTCTCCAAGACCACTAAACAAAACAATTAGGTGTCTATCCGGGTGAGAGTGTGAAACCCTTGGTATAATTAATGTTTCTCAAGATGCTCCTTTTACATCGGAGTTAAGCATGAGGTAGTGCACGATATTGTGATTGGGATGACCCCTGGTTACTTTTAGTGAGCACCAGAGATATTTCTAGGATTGTATTCATATCTAGGGGCCTTTGAGGTATTAACTGGTGCACCCCTAGGGTACCATTTCTGCATTCAGGCTTCGAGGTTCACTACCCTTCCCATACTGTCAATCCCTCCTGTGACTGTCCACCTGAGCGTTGGTTATATTGAGGTGACCTTAGTTGCCGTACCTAGTTTATCGAGGGGGTATTTGTAGAGGTTATTCTGCAGGTGTCCTGGCTAGGTATGGTTTGGACAACACAACCACTATATACATTGAAGATGAGGGCCACTATAATTGGTTACGAAACTCCACTTGTTGTGTATGGGAGTCTCAAGCCTCTCCTAGGAGAGACATACTTGCTTCATTCGGGAGCTCACTTATCCTACCCTTGGTTTTCTTGTTGTTGGGATTTATATTTTCTTAGGTGTATGCTCTTTGCATGCTAGTCTACTTAGGGTTGTGTAGATAGATCGAGTCTTTTCTTTTTGTTGAGTCATTGTGGATCTGGTTGTGGCTCCCCATCGCTCTTATTGTTTAGTAGGTATTTCACCTTCTATGTCTCCTCCTCCCTTGGGAGAGAGAGCCAGGAATTTTGGGTATAATAGTCATCACTTTTATTCACACAGAGATCTCGCCATGAGTCGTCATGAGCTTGAAGTCCTAGAGCTTCCACCTTCCCTACTTTTGGCGATGGAAGTTGGTCCTTCAAGCACATATGGAACTCCTCCTGAGTCTGGTCCTTATGGGACTTGACCATCACAAGATGATTTATCACAATTTCCTGATTACATTAGCTCCGACCCCCGGTATGGGTTATACTATCCGGGTGAAGAGACTCGCCATGAACCCACTAGCACTGGCCACATTAGATATGGCATGCCTGATATTCTCGATCTCGGTCTAGCACCTCATGTCAAGCTGGTTGGTGACCCTGATACTATGCCTGGGGGAACTTCCACTCCTTTCCATGAGAAGAGGTTTGGTAATAGTAGTCACATTGTGCCATCCACTCCAGCGGTGGAAATGGTGGAAATTTCTTCACACACACAGCCCATACCTAGCACTAGTGTTCCTCTTCGAGGACCTCAATCGAGACATGTGAATATTGGGGGTACAGGCTATATTCCTTCACATATTCCATCGTCTTCTCAACCTGTTCCTTCAAATTCCTTTTTGATGCATCCTCTTCCTAACTCTAGTGGTCCTTCAGGTCGGATTTCAACTACAAGCCATGGTTGTCTTGCAGCTGTTAACACTGTAGTATCACAAATCCAAGTGCCTCCTATTGTGTCAGCAGGTCATGTACTTTTTTCTGGATCATCTCATGGAATAGCTCATGGATCATCTCATGGTCCAGCTCATGGACCATCTTATGGAACATCTCATGGGACATCTTATGGATCATCCCATGGAACATATTATGGTACATCTTATGGAGCTTCCCATAGACATTCTTATGGACCGCAGTACAGAAAAAACTATGAACCGTATGGGTATGGGTATCAACAGCCTGCTTACTCTTCTAACTATGGCTTTGTAGAACCTCATAATCAAGGTACTTCGCATTGCAATGATTCGATGCAATTCTTCATGGGTCATATGGGAGGAGGTTATTATCCCCCTAGCCAAGGCCATGGTGTGTATAGCAATAAATCTTATATGAATCGGTCCTATTAGGGAGCATGGAATCGATTGACTCAACCTAGGATCCCTTTCCTTGTGACCTTGAACCTACCTGATTTGTTGAGATTGACAAATGATCCTGTGTCTCATATTTCGACATGGCTGACAGCCCCTACAAGGCTTCCTTAGGACATTCTCAAGTTCAAAGGTAAGGTTGGTGAAGATCCTGGTGAGCATGTCAAAACCTTCCACCTTTGGTGCTCTTCTAATTCCTTACATGATGATTCCATCCATTTGAGGATATTTCATTGCACCCTCACGAGTCCTACGACGAAATGGTATATAGAGATGTTGGGGGGGGACCTATACTATGTTTGATGACCTTGCCATGAATTTTCTTAATCATTTCCAGCTACCTGAACGTTACGACATCGGTACCGAACTCTTGTCAACCTTCTAGCAAGACAACGCCAGGCATATTTCGAATCATATTCAAGAGTGGCGTAGACGAAAATGATTAATTAAATCCTTTATATCACCAGAGTTTCTTCTAGAGTGGTTCCTCAAGTCAGTGTTACCTTACATCATGAAGGATGTTTCTACATCTGTAGTTTACAATGAGGACCAAGCTATTTTAAGGGAAAGTTGGATTTGATCTATGCTCAATCCGGACTTTTGTATGAGATTATCCCGAGTGCTCCAAGATCCAGTTTCAACCCCAAGATTAAACTTGGGCCACATGCCGATGGCATTGTTGGCTCCATGAGTACCAAACCTGAAGACTCATTTACAAAACAAGTGAGACAATTATTGCTTAACTAGCCTGCATCAGGACAAGCCATGGATTTTTCTCAACCTTCCCAATCGGCAAGTGTACTTTCAGTGCAAACGTCAGACCCAAAAGGAAACCAACGGCCTGGAAGGAATAAAAAGAAAGGAAAAAATAATCGTAAGGGTGGGAATAAAAATGAAAATAGTAATAATAATGAAAAGAACATGAACAATGCTAGGGGGGACAAGCATCCTAAGCGTAAGGTGAAGTTTCCTTGTAAGTTGTGTAAGGATGATCACCTCACTCACTTGTGCCCTCGTATGGAGGACGCCTTGAAGTTCATAGCACATGACCCAACTGTGTTTAATAATCATTTACCTAATAATTAAAATATGAACGCGAGGACCCATTAGAGGAAATTTGAGATCTAAAATGGCCCTCCTAAGGAAAATGATAAAATAATAGTTAAAATAATAAAATAATAGTTATTAATTTTGGAGGAAGAATGAAAAACTACTTTTTTTGTTTGCATTTTCGACATATCTTCCCGTGTTTTTACTCAAATTCTGAGCGGGAGAGCTCATTGGATGTGGAATTTAATTCCGCATCCAACAAGTTCTCACACTTCATACTTTTGATGGACCCTGCTACCCCAAAAACAAGAAATGTATGAAAAAACATGATGATGACATCATCATCACATTTTCTCAGGTATTTCTTATTTTTGGGTAGCGAGGTTCATCAACAGTATGCAGTATGGGTACTTATTGGATGTGGAAGTAAATTCTACATCCAACGAGCTCTCCCGCCTGAAATTTGAGTAAAAACACAGGGAGATATGTCGAAAATACGAACAAAAAAAGTAGTTTTCTTTTATGACAAATATGTCAATTCAACCCGTATGGTTGACTCATTTTATTGAAATTCTATTGTTTCTTGAATTCCAACTCACAAAATTTATTATTGGTGCATTTTCTTGTAAGGCCCATTTTAGACCCCAAATTTCCTCTAATGGTTGATCCTGGTTGTGCGTCTAGTGGAACTCAAAACCCGCAGGAGGCTGCTAGTGGTCACAGTTGCATCAACATGGTGAGATATACCAAATTTTTTACGCTTACGAAAGATTATGGTTCATCACAACCAAACCTTGTGAAAGAACTTGATCCGTCTGAGAGCTCTTTGCGAATCGAAAATCCTACGGATAAACCTGAAGTTCCACCTCGCATTCCCAAGGGAGTCTTGAAGTGCTCGGGGCACAATCCTAATGCTCGAGCCACCCAGAACTATTTAGTTGTCGAGGATTTGTTCCAGAATCCTTGTGCAATGTCTGCATTAGAAGTACTTCAGACTTGTCCTTCACAGAGAAATGCCTTGTTGTCTTCTCTTGGGGTTAGTGATGATACCTCTTCTTCCATGATAAAATTTGAAACTCGTGGAATCCATCCTTGCTTTCCTTACTACGTGTCTCTTTTGATTCATGTAGAGTGTCTCAACAACACCATCATGCGTACTTTTAGTGATGAAGGCGCTGTCGCTTCCATGATGTCTTTATCGTTCTGGAAGGGTTTAGGTTCTCCCACGTTTTCTTTGTCTCCCAACATGTTGTTAATGTATTTGTAACTTCGGAATGTATTCATCCATATATCTTATGTATTGTACCCTGATGTTTATTTTGGGATGTGTGTGTAATGTATTTGAGTCGTGTCATGCCCCGATGTTCCTATCGGGAGGTTCTATAATGTAAACAAGTCATGTCAAGTCATTGTGGGTAACCCTCCTATTGGTCAAGGGTTAAAGTCCCCGTAGGTGTGGGGCCCTAGGATTATTAGACTATCCTAGAGAAGTTGACCCTAGGTGAGTCATTGTAAGTTAGGGCAATAGTCCCCACCATTGTGTTAAGGATAACCCTCCTTGTTGGTCGGAGGAGGAAAAGTCCCCACAAGTTGTGGGGCACTAGGGTTACTAGACACTCCTAGAGATGTCAGCTCTAGTAAGTAATTGTTACGTGAGGCCGACATGTTGGAGTGGGTTTCAAGTGAATGGAAGAATATAAATAGAGAGTGAGCCTCTCTATTTATCACACATGCACTCACTTATTGGGGTGCATGAGTGAGAGGAGAAGTTGTTGGGACAAGAGAGAGACTGCTGCTATCAGGAGATCATCTTTATGTTTTTGGGTTTTACTTTTGGTGCTGATTATATCTCTGAGGAAGTTGTAAGGTTTTATCCTTTATGGTTTCCCCGAGGACAATTCTTTGTGTCTCTTGTCTCGTGTTTTATTGGTGTGCATTTTATTCTCTCAAATAAGATCCTAAGATCATAATGCTAGCTTGAATGATAAAAATATAACATGGTATCAGAGCTAACTTGAGAAGAAGACATTGTACAGCTACAAAAGCAAGGGATTCTTAATTTTTGGGTCTCTCTCCAGATTCCATCAGCAAAAGTATGCTAGCTTGACTCTCCATTGAAGAGCGCATCTTTCTGTCGAAGCGGAATTTCATTCCGAGCATTTTCAGTTTTCGGTATGGAAAATTATGGTTTTTTACAGAAGAGGAATTTTTGAGTGAGCCCAGCATAGGATTTCTCTCCTCATCAAAATCAAATTTTAGATACCTGGGTCAATATTTTTGGTTGGGTGAAACTCCAGGAAAGTCAAACCCTAGTTTGACCTCGAGCTAGAAAAATGCTAAAATAATAAAACTGATAAGTTTTGGCACATTCGCTATATATTGGGATTTGCAAAGGCTCAGGATCTACAATTTATATAGGACAAATATACAATCCGTATTTACAATATATCCAAAATTCAGCCTCATATTTTCGATATTCTGAGAGATATGATCCCTCCAAGTTAGGGTTCCAGCCTTTTCCAGAATTCATCCCTAAACAGGACACCTAGGGATAATTGATATATCTTGGGATACACAGGTCCAAATGATATTTTTGAAGATGTTACAGAAATGGCATGGACATTAATTTCTGTGGTCCAAGTTTCAGACCCAGAAGATGAAACAATGACACGTGGAAGCCCGTACAACTTCACTAATCTTAACAGTCATGTAACAGGTCACCTTGGGAAAACAATCATACGTCCCAATTGGTGAAACCAATTCTGATTAAACCTATGGTTTTGGAACAGGGACATGTGATGCTACCTCAGTACAAATTTTTAGACATAGAAGAGCATTAATTTTAGAGATACCATAGAAACAGTAACATGCATTTCTACAGGAGAAATTGGAAAACTAGGGCTTCCTGTTCCGAGAGCTTCCCTCCATTGTTTTTAGAAAAGGAGTACATTGGACAAATCAACTTGAAGAGATCTATATTTCTATCCAATCAGATCTAAAAGATTCCAATTTTTGAAAATTAGGGTTTCTCTAACAAACCCTAGATCAGCTAGCTCCGGAACCAGGATGGACACCTCAAATCAGTAAGATCTAATCTTTTGCTATTTTCATTTGAGGTTCTCATTTCAAAGTAATCTATCACATCAGCTTGATGATAATCTTGGTGAATTTGACAACTTCCAAGAATGGAATTATATGAGCTATCTAAAATAAAATGAATTGGACACCTACACAAGTAGAGAGGTTCCAGTTCCAGAGGGAGATGAGGCTAAAAGTCTGACACTAGAAGAACTTGGTCAAGGTCAAGAATATCATGGTTGATTCAATCATGAATCACCTTGTACCACAAGTGTCTTCCCTAAATACACTGAAATGAATTTTTTATTCCTTGACCAAGCTATTTGAAGGAAAGAACAAAAATTATAAGATGTCTTTGAGAAAACATTTGAAGAATGTGAAGATCCAGAATGCAGAAAAACTTGAAGCGATAAAAGAAGAAGTGAAGAATGCAGAAGTTGTGATAACCTCCTTGAATGGCGTCCCAAGATCATGGGATTCATTCATTCAAGGAATGTGTGCCAAAAGGAAGTGATTACTTTCAACAGACTATGGGAAGTAGAAGAAGCTCGACTCATATTAAGAGAAGAGAAGATGGGAGCAACTGAAGATCAAGCTCTCACCATCGAAAGAAGATCCCTCAAGCGATGAGGAATATGAAGGACTCAATTCCTAAAGAACCTCTTATCCATATTGAGCATTTGGATAAGAAATGATGAAGTCATGAATGAAGAAAATGATGAAGTGAAAGGATCAAGAAGGATTCTACCCATGAAACAAATAAAGATAAGTATTCAATTGTCATTTCATGATATTGTTTTGATTATGCATTTTCAGTTTATGTATTATGCATGATAGAATGTTTGCATTAATGACAGTATACTAATAATATGCATGTAATGTGTAAGTAGCTCATGGTGCTATACAAATCTCCATTGTTACTTATCTAGAATGAAACCTCTTTGCTAACATATTGGATTAGTGCACAATCTCAATGTTGTCCTGGTAGAGATGGAAGGCATCTAGAAAGTTTCCATGAG